>DVPD01000480.1:0-11270 GCA_018237605.1 Apyrrothrix (Melanopyge) sp. n. Burns01
GAGACGACGGCAACGTGTTCTCGCCCGTTACCGGCCCCGACGGAAACCGTAAGGTTAGTACGGAAAAGAGGTTTTTTTTAAATATGTGCGTTTGACCTATTTTTTATTGTAAACTTATGTGAAAAATAGAAGAAACTCCTCGCTACCTTCAGACAGCCTGTTCCAGGGTATACATTTTATTCATATATAATATTTCTGAACTACTATCAATATTAAGTATTGTCCCTGTCCAAGCCTCGCTACGAAATGTGAAGGATGTACTAATAATCAGCGGTCTTGGTTTCGAAACCAAGGCCGAGTATACGCTTTTCCGTCCAATTTATTTACAAAATATATAATTTTTTTTTATATTGTCCATTTGTTTTTGTTTGTTTTGTCAATCACTTACTCTTTTTGTTTGTATTGAATGAGAATAAACAGCCTCTTTGTTTCTCTTTGTTACTTCAAAATTAAATAGACAATGTTAATATCTTGAGGCATGAAACGTATTCATTATATATCTGAAATATTCGAATTATTTTCTTGCAAGTGTCATAACTCACAGTAACCATTTAATTTTTGCGGCTTGTTCATCATTATCATAATATATTAAAGAAATATTATGTTTGTGTGCTTGGCAGATATTCCGCGGTCCGATCGACCACGACGCTGCGATGCAGCAGATGTTCGAGCCGCCCATCGAGGCCAAGTTCGTCCGCATTCACCCGCTCACATGGCACGAGGAGATCGCCGTCCGCTTGGAGCTCATTGGGTGTCAAGAACCGCAGTCCACTACTACTGAGATTTCCGAGTCTACCACTGTAAGCGTTTTAGCGAGTTGCCATTATCAATTGATAGATGGCGCTGAAGTTCAATTTGATTAACCTTTAGTTATTTTATTCAATAAAAAGAAACAAGAGTTCGAATTCTTACTCTACATGGATTTACTATAAGCTGTTGTTTTCTTACTACTCTAGTCTTAGTAAATTTAGCACGGATTTTCATATTAATAGTATTAAATCGAATTTCAGCCTAACGCAGTCCAATGCATGGAACCTCTAGGACTCGCTGCCGAATTGCCCATCGAGAGCATCGAGGTGAGCTCCAACAACGACGCGCGGAAGTTCTTCCGCCTGGACGGCGACAGGGGATGGCGGCCGCTGTACAGCATGCCCGGCGAATGGATCATGGTAATTATAGGGAGCAGATGGGGGGAGTTACTGCTACATCGATCTCATCTTCTCTATTCCAGACTATCGTAAATTAATTTATGTGTTTAGCATAACAGTTTGTCAGGCAATAATCCAGGAATGATACTCACCAGAATATGATATCAGTTATTAAGTAGATTAAATTGGTAATGGGAGGTATAAAAATTTCCTAATGCTATTAGAAAGTATTGTGATTTTAAAACGATGGAGTTATTAATGTATGGGATATGGACAAAATTCCCCTTTATTCAGGGAGGCTTGCGACCAGGAGTGGACTGAGAGGGGCTGATGATGATTAGAGTTGTTACGACTCATTGCGCAGCATTGAATAATATTTTTACCCAAAATTTGATATTATATTTACCCAAAATTCGATATTATATTTACGCAAAATTTGATATTCTATTTACCCAAAATCGATATTATATTTACCCAAAATTTGATATTATATTTACCCAAAATTCGATATTATATTTACCCAAAATTTGATATTATATTTACCCAAAATTCGATATTATATTTACCCAAAATTTGATATCATATTTACCTTCGCAGTTCAACTTCACGTCGCCGCGCACCATCACGGGCATCAAGACGAAGGGCGGCGATGCGGGCTGGGTGCGCGCCTACCGCGTGCAGTTCACGTCCGACCTCAGCGCCTTCAGCAGCGTGCTGGGTGCCGACGGCCAGCCGCGCCTGTTCCCAGGGAACTTCGACAAGGACACCGAGGTCCTCAACGAGTTCCGCCCGCCCATCCGCGCGCAGTACCTCAAGGTGCTGCCCATCAAATGGGATAATAACTTGGAGATGCGAATCGAGCCGCTCGGATGCTTCGAGCCCTATCGTAAGTTTTTTACTTTAAACAGAAGGTAAACTGTTATGATTGACTAGATGGCGCCACTTGTGTTTTCTATTACGCAATTGATTTGTTTAAAGCAGCTTAAGGTTTATAAAACTTTTGTACGGACAATGCTCGTACAGTGTTTTTATTCAGTCAGCATTTTACGCTCATACGCTTTATTTTTATGTAAAACTAGGAGTTCGTTTCCGGTCATTAATTGTACCTCTCATACTCATCCGTCATTTAATAATTTAGTCAATCAGTTTAAGGAATAAACATTTATAGTTATTTTTTATTATTCAGTGTAGTACGTTCAAATCCGTACAACTTTAATCCAAATTGCGTTTTTTTTTATTTTGAGACTATCCGCTTTAGCCGATACGGTGGTATTCAGTTTAATTAACTATTAATTCTACTTTGTTAATTTGAGGAATTCAAACGCAAAGAAATTACCGTTAGGATATAATACTAATAATACTTCAATCCATTTCGCGTCTACCACGTACACACCGGAAACATATTTGATACATTGATCACATTTATGAGTAGTTACAAAAATCTAGCGTAACAATAATAAAAAGACTTAAATATACATCGAATACGTCGTGTCCGCAGCTACCAGCGAGCCGCCGAAGGAGGAGCGCGGGCCGGCGCCGGCGTGCGCGCCGTGCCCGGGCGTGCCGCGCGAGCTGGCGGCGGGCTGCGCCTGCGCCGCCGCCGAGTACTTCGATGGCGAGAACTGCGTGCCGCGCGACCAGTGCCCCTGCGTCGTCGGCATCACGCCGTAAGCACGCGCCGCACTCCTGCAGGCTTGGCCCAGAACACGCTGCTGCTACTCTGTTGAAACTTGCGGCTCCAGTAACACCTAGTGCGATCGATCGCGAAGTGCCCGTTATTCCCAATTTCGTTTCTCTATGTTTTAGTTTTAGGAATAAAGAAAAGATATTTTTGAACTTTGCTCGCTTGTGCCGGAGTGTGCTCTTTCGAGCCACCGCTTCGTGGGTAAATTTTATTAATGGTTTTTCGAAGCTGTGGATTTCGTTGGACATAGTATAGTCGTAATAATAGCTCACTTCTCCAGGTATCCCGTGGGCTCGACGTTCCGCGACTCCAACTGCAACGAGTGCCTGTGCAAGCTGGGCGGCATCACCGACTGCATTCCGATACAGCAGTGCGAGTGTGGTCCGGTGCGTTACATTTTAATAAAATATAGAAAATAGAGCAAAACGTACAAAACACGCCCGCCATTTAAATAGATAATTCATTTAGACTTGTTGTCCTACGATTAATTAAAAAATCATTAGGTACGTTTTTTAAGGTTTTAATTAAGCTTTGCTCATCAAACCCGTATTAAGAATTAGTATAGGAAAAATTTTTTAGTGTACATTTAAATTTAACCCGTTCAGATTTAGATGGAAATATACCGCGTAATTCAATTGTTCACTAGGATCTGGTGCCGAAGCTTTCTCCGTCCACTTGCCAGTGTCTGTGCGAGCCGTGTCCCGCGGACACCAAGATATGTCCCACCAGCAAGCAGTGTCTGGAAGTGGCCATGTGGTGCGACGGCGTGGAGGACTGCTCGGATGACGAGAGGGATTGCGAGGCGACCGTCACAGAGATGATCGTGACCACGGTGGCCCCCACCGTAGGGGCTCAGCCTACCACCGTGGCCACTACTACCACTGCTGTTACAGAAAAACGTAAGTGGACTCGCGTGTTTAAGATTGTCCTTTTTTGGAAATTGTATAGCTGACTACAACTGTTATTGGACAAAACAGTTGTGCTCAGCTATATGTTGGAACACTTTATTACGTGTTTAAATGTAATTCCAATATTTATTTATTTTTCCGTGACATGCAAAAAAAATATCCAAATGCACAGTAGCCTTAGCCATGTAAGTACTATGCAGTCAAGAGATTGTAGAGCTTTACACACGGAACTTTATATCAGATTTATAAAATCCGCCGTAGCGGTAAGATGCGCTACAAGTGCAAAGCTTTAATTTCTCTCGTACATATCTACGATTCCTAGTTTTCCGATTTCAATATATGTGACGTTGCCTCCCCCGACGCCGTCGATTACATGCGCGTGCTGCCGGCCGCAGCCAGGACGTGCCCGCGCGTGGCGTGCCCGGCCGGCTATACGGCGCGCGTGTCGCGCGGCACGCCGCAGCCGCCCGCGCCGCGCCCGCGCTACTCCTACCAGCGCCACTACAGAGGAACCAAGGGAGGGTACTCCAAGTCCAAGGGCGGTTTTTCCAAGGGAGGTTTCTCGAAGGGTGGATTTTCGAATGGATATTATGGTACGTTTTTTATCTTTTAAGCTGCTGCAACTTTATGTATTTCTTTCAGATTCTTTCAGAATTTTCGAAATATTTGAATTTCAGTACAGTACAGTTATTATATTTCACGTTCAGTTAAAGTATTAAAACTCAAATTATAATCATACCTAGAACTTGTATTTTTAGCGACGACCACAGCCTGGCAGTAAGTCGCTAGTTTTATATGGTTTGTATTTTGTTCAGGACCCCAAGCTCCTTCGCAACAAAACCAGGTATTCTCTCTGGAGAGGCCTTCGTTGAATACTACCACGAATCTCGAAAAGGAGTGCACCCAATTTAAATGCATCCCTAAACTGCCGCCGCCCTTCCGACCGGGCTCGACTCCACCTCCGATCGTATGTTCCACACCTGTCTGCCCACCATCCTACTCGCTCAAGCTAGAAAAGGCTACCACCGTAGGAAATAATTGTCCCCAGTGAGTATGACAAAAGAAAATATTTATCTAAGAATCTAGCTAGTGCCCCAAAATATGAATTTGACATGCACTTAAATACAAATGCCTACAAAATTCATCTTGAGAAGAATAAGCGCCTTCTACAGTTTCCAACAGAAATGCATGAATTCCCAGATACGCGTGCGTGCCGCCGCCGGAGCGCCCAGTATTCTGCAACATGACGGGCCGCACGTTCACCACGTTCGACGGCGCTGAGTACAAACTGGACGTGTGCTATCACATGCTGGCGCGGGAGAACCGCGCCAACTCGTGGAGTGTTCTGGGTAAATGCTAGTAATTATTACCGCAAGCTAGTGCCTTGTCCCCGTCCCGACTCGATACGTATCCCGTATGCTCAACGTGTATGGGAGTCAAGGATTATGGGCAAAACCCCCTATAGCTTATGTCCAGCTGAATATTGAGATAGGCTGATAATGTTGATGATGTACTCATCTAATCCATTTTGTATAGTAGGGTTTCTACAACAGTCAACTTTTGGATACACTATATATCATTCTATTATGCTTTAGCGAGATAGATTACTTTAATTCTATCAGAAAAGCTCTTGATATGTGACATTGAAATATATGACATTGAAATAGTTTTACCGCAAGATTTTCACATCGACGATGCCCAAGCCAAGATTATATCATTATTCTTCTGTTTTAAGCTGAAATCCTTATGTATTGATTTGGAAAAACTCAGGGCATAGTTCTACCAATTTACGTACTACGCTCAATCTATCATCATCGTTACTTCTTCACATTTCGTTCTAGTTCGCAAAAAGTGCCGCATAGAAGGATGCAGGAACGAATTGCTGGTGAATCAGGACAACGAGCTGATTGTCGTGAAGCCCGACTTCATGATCGAATACAATAATTATGAATACACGGTGGAACAGACCAGCAAGATCTGCTTCCAAAAGAACAGCTTCGACGTAGGTCGCCTCGGGAACGGGTTGTTCATTAAGTCCAGAAGATACAACTTTACCGTGCTCTTTAATAAGGACGGAGATATCAAAATTGGGGTGAGATTATATTCGTTAGATGAAAACTTGAATGTTATAAAACATACTCGTAAATAATAAGAGTAAAAGCTTTTTTACTACATTTAATCGTATTATGATTTTATTACAATATTAAAAAGGAAGATTTAGTAACAGATGTTCTGGACCTGTAAAAAGGCTTAAATTACAGGAAAACCTCATGCTGGAATTTGTATCTTTAATGTCCCCGATCGCTGAAAATTTTTTAACCGACTGCATCCGGCGTCGTCTAACGGGATAGAAAATGGTTGCTGCTAGCACATGTAAATTGAAAACCAAAGAGGAGAGCTAAAGAGTTCTGTGTGTGCAGGTGTCGAAGAGCTACATGGGGCAGGTGGACGGGCTGTGCGGCAAGTTCGACGGCGACGTGCGCAACGACCGCGCCACGCCCGGCGGTCGCCTGGCGCGCTCGCTGGACGAGTTCGGCCGCAGCTGGCTCAAGCCGGGCCTGCCGCCCGGCGCCTGCCACCTCCGGGTCGTCAACCCCGACAAGCAGAAGGCCGTCTGGGACCTCTGCAACGACATCACGTGAGTCCATCGACCGACTATCACCGAAACTATGTGACGTCATCGCTGTATTTACATAGACTTTCGATAGGTTACAACTCCGATATACATGCTTTGAGTACCTTCCAGTTACACAAGATCATCCTGACCCACTTTAGTGAAGTCTTTTAGATGGTACAATCAGCCCCGACTAAATGACCTAATTAGAATAATAGTGCCCGTAAAATAATAAATCCACTGCACTGCGGAGTGGCCTTTTGAAATATAGTGACCTATTTGAAGAGAAGGAAAGGGCGACAATACTAAAAGGGGACATTTAGTAAAACTACCACCCTACAAATGAAAAAATATCAGTAGCCGAAATAAAAAAGGGGATATTTACCGAAAATTGCAGCAAGGAGCCGCTGTCGCAATGCGCAAGTGTATTAAACCTGCACAAGTGGCGCAGTATTTGCTTGGAGAAGATCTGCGAGTGCACCGAACTGGTTATCAACGGCACCAAGATGACGGATAAGGAGTGCAGGTGTCAACTGTTGGAGCAGTTGGTGAGTGAATGCTTGGCGGCTGATAAGGACGTGGACCTCGGATCTTGGAGAACACAAATGGACTGCCGTAAGTTAAATCGAATACTTTTCCTTCTGTTTATTCCTTATTTGACGTTCGTTGAAAGAATTAAAACGATTGAGTCAGAATAAAATCCAAAAAACCCTTATATTTATCTTTATTACCGAATAGAGATTGCCTCGACATTATCGGGGTATATTAGGAAAGATAGTACATATAAATGAACGTTTGGAAATAAATGAAGTTAAATACATCCAAACAAGACTCTAATACACTTTGAAGCCAAGAAGGCCTTCCTGTGTAGGCACGGTACGTCTCCGTACGTGGCTAGCGGTCGCTTGGGGGTTTTAGTGAATGACAACCCTACACTTCCCTTAACAAGGCAGGCAAATCACAGTCAGGAATTATGGAACTCGACAATTGCTTAAACAGTCTATTATTAATGGACTGTTATGACTATTATGTATCGTTTATCCAGCTGCGGAATGCCCTCCCCCCCTGGTGCACTACGACTGTTACCGCAAGCGCTGCGAGCCGATATGCTCCTCCATCGTAGCAGACGGGAGCAACTGCCCGGTCGTAGATGGGCAGTGCTCGCCAGGCTGCTACTGTCCCGAAGGCAAGCTGAGGAAGGGAGATCAGTGCGTTTTACCGGCTGACTGTTTGGACTGTAAGTGGCTGTGTAAAGTACAAGATATTACATTCATATAGCTGTCGCCGATAGACTGAATTCTGCTAGTTAATAGCTGATCTGCTTATTTATGATGTTTATTGGTGGCAACAATAAGTTCCACCAGAATTCCCGACGGTTGTCTACCACTTCTGATCTAAATTTCTACAATCCTTGTAGGATATAGAGGACGATTGATTTTGAATTGTGCCTTAATACATTGCATTACAAGTTTTTAATATTGTTTAAAAATCTAAGATAGGTATATGAAAATGAAGGGAATTTTCAAGACAACACAAAGCGCACTATAGCTAGGTATGTTGCACTGAAAGCGACTGCCACGACCTTTTCAATTTTATGGTTAGTTTTTGTCATCTTATGAAATTCTAAAAAGTCCTACGCGAAATGTAAGATATACTGGTGAGCAGGCACATGCACGGGGGTGGGCTCGCCGGCCAAGTACGAGACCTTCGAGGGCGACAGCCTGCCCTTCCTCGGCAATTGCACGTACCTCGCGTCGCGCGACCGCAACGAGACCGGCCACCACCAGTACCAAGTATGTTAACGCTTACTTACCTCTTTTGGTATCGGGGAAAAGCGATTAAAGAGAACTCGGTATTTTGTGGTCTTGACGAGAACGCGACATCACTGGACTCCGTGGAACGTCATTGTTACATAATTTATTGCGTATTTGCTTAGGGCATAATGCATCGTAATATGAAGCTATGTTTGCATTATAATATTTATTACACAAGAAACAAAAGTAACACGATAATTTAATGCTCAAGTCCCATTACTTCTCTTCCTGTGAGAATCATCGGTAAATATTTCAGGTGTACGCAACGAACGGCCCGTGCGACGAGAACAAGGCGACCACCTGCACAAAGATCGTGCACCTCATACACGAGAACAACGTCATAGCCATAAGCAAAGATAACGTCACACAAAAGGTAAGGAATACTGATTATCTTCACTTTTAACACGGAGAACTGCTAGATAAAGCAAAAGTAGATGGTAGACTGCGATGAAGAGAGAGCGAGAGAGAGAGAGAGAAGAGAGAGAGAAGAGAGAGAGAAGAGAGTAGAGAAGTAAATGTTGCACAAATTGATGTAAGATCTTTTTTCCAGCTGATTACAACTGTGAACGGATCGCCAGTATTCAAAAATCCAACGAAGAATGAATGGGCCACCATCAGTTTGGACAAGGGCCAGGACGTCGTTGTGCTGTTACCGGACCTACACGTGGAGGTAACAAAATGATAAATAAGCTTTTGAGTACGTGTCAATACCGAAATTATTCGTACAATGAAATCGTTTTAATATTCCAAAAATGCTTGCTTAATCTATATGTGATGTAAACAATAACCTAGAATTAACGATCGAATTTTAAATTTGGAATCCATATTATTTTAACCTGTATTGTAATGAAATTCTTGCTTCTAAATTTTTTGTTAATTATGCAATTATAATTAAAACCGATATATTTCTTTGAATACAAGTAAATTCCATAACCAGATGTGAAAGAGAATTTAATTTGATTTAATCTGCTGTTATTCAGTTACTACTGCCTTGGACTACAACACTTAGCAGGGGGCTGCCTCCCACGTTGTTTTTGGTGGAACTCTGCATTACACTCACTGCTATTTAGTAACAAATGGGGATAGAAAGAGATGGTATGCTACATCTCATTCCCAAAACGACTCCCTGAGCTTAGCGTGTCCTCGGCTATGGTTTGTGACAACATATGAAGAAAAAATGTTCGTGCGCAGTTAACGGTGCTGCAAGCGAAGATGCAGTTCACGGTGCGCGTGCCGTCGGCCGCATACCGCAACCGCACGCAGGGGCTGTGCGGCGTGTGCGCCAGCCGCGCCGAGCTGCTGCAGCTGGCCAACGGGACCACCACCGACGACTTCGAGCTGGTACTCCTCTACCCACCTCCTCACTGCTCCTTTGGATTGTTTATCGATTTATCCATCTACTATATCATAATTCTCTCTCCGTCATAATTCTCTATCCGTGAAGTAGTTGGGTTGACATTTTAAACACTATTCATTGCTCCGTCACTTTTACCAAGAAAAATAAAGTCGTTCGTTCTGGCGGAGAAAATAAATATGCTTTGATTACCTTCACATTGTGATTTTTCATATTATCCAAAATGGTAAGCGAGATGTAGTGTAGGATGTAGCATGCTTGTCGAGATAGTTCCCATTCATTCTGGACATTGAAATTGTTCAAGACATTGATCAGAAATAGTAGTTGTACAAAGAGGATTATTTTGCAATAAACAACTTATCTAACCCACTACTTATTTTGCAATAAACAACTTATCTACCAGCACTCTTATATCTCACTTGGTTAGATCTCTCTTATAGCTCCCATACATTTTCCTATCCGATGGTAGATACCGCGGTACGAAGAAGAATTCTGTGTTGGACTCAGACAGAAGACAGACAGACAGGACAGAAGAATTCTGGGTTGCTGTGTTGTAGTTCAAGTTTTTTAGAACTTAAAATGGTCTTCTAACTTATCTAGTATGGCAAGAGCTGGCAAGCACCTCCAGAGACTTTGAAGATTTTAGAGGTGCCACCACAGGCACAGTGCGGAGATGTGCCACCGCCTCCGCCGTGTGTCCTGCCCCCGCCAGAGTCCAACCCGTGTTACAATCTGAACAACGTGGACAAGTTTGGAGCTGTAAGTTATTTTTTCTAGACATAAAAATTGTTAACCTTTTTCAAAATAATTATTAGTATTTGGATAATATTTTATCCTAGGTAAAATGTATGGTATGTTAGTAATAGACAAGTCATCCAATGTTAATTGGTATTTGAAACCCGTCACTACATCATTCCATGTAGGACGAAGTCTCATTTGAGATTAACCAAAGAAACTACTTTTGTCAGTAATGAAAATAGGAAGAAAAGTCGAAGAATGAATTTAGCGACAACATGGAAGAGTCGCTCATCTGTCTTTAACTGGATGATACATTTAATCTGAATATCATAATACAAACATGGCCGCTAAGCCGTAGAAATAAGTTTAGCCATGATGCTAATGCATACTTTGGCCGAATTCCGGTCTGTTGTGGTTGTTGTGTTTATTATGTTCGAACGGTTATTATAGTCCGTTATGATGGAGGAGTTAGGAGTTATATTTGGCACTGGGCGCACCCTGCCTACTTTGTAAAGGACCTGAAGTGAGGATATAATAATAATAGTCCCCGGGGAGGGCTAGTGTGGAAGGTAGCTCGAAGCGGTGGTAAAGACGTGGTGGTGTGCGCAGTGCCACGCGCTGGTGGAGCCGGCGCCGCACGTGGCGCAGTGCGAGGCCGAGCTGTGCGAGCTGGGCGCCGCCAGCGCGTGCGCGGCGCTGGCGCGCTACGCCGCCGCGTGCCGCGCGCTGGGCGTGTGCGTGGCCTGGCGCGCCGGCCTCTGCCCCTACCCCTGGTCGGTTGACACCTCCCGCTACTGCTTTTTGGAATTACATTACTACACATTACTTTTCTACACATTAAAACGAACAATTTTCGTTCAAGCATTCCTTTAATAAATTGTTTGAAGTATATTGAAAATGTCAATAATTACATAAACTTGTAAATAGTATGCGATGAAATTATGAATGACCAGGAAAACGCAATTCAATATACATTTATTGGATAGGTACCTATAAACGTTGCTAATGTG
>DVPD01000481.1:0-11270 GCA_018237605.1 Apyrrothrix (Melanopyge) sp. n. Burns01
GTTGTTATCCTATGTACACACTTTCGTTCCTCTATGCGTGTTCGTGCCACGTGTTGACCATACGTCCCGATGCGGTGATCAATATGTTGTAAATTACAACATTCGAAAGTTGAATTCGCTAAAAATAAGGATGGCTACCACGTTTGTTGTATGAGCACATAGCACGCACGACCGTAGAGATGTTGTGGGCGCCGCGAGTAGCCCGCGCAGTTATTACGGAGACACCCACTGCAGTGTGTGCGCTACAGTTGGCTGCGTGCGGCGTTTGGGAACGTTTGCGACCAACTCTTGTATACCAATACCTATTTTCCATATAATATATGAGACCTTTTATTTAAATTGTTAAATATTTGAAGGGATTTAACCAAAACAATTGTGCATCACGTTTAGATAATTTCAGCGGTTAGCGGTGACTCTACATTCTATTCTGACATGGTCGGTACGCAGTAGAGTTTGATGCGAAATCCCCCAGAAATTCACAATTATTATATGAACGGCAATCCTCATAATATTATTCTATTATTTGCGGTTGTAATGATATAAAATACCTCGATGTAGTTACGTAATTATTTCTGTATATATTTACGTATAAGTAGCTAGCTTGGAATGTTTTCGTGATGGTAGGTGAAAAATATTGTCTAAGAACGTGAAGAAACAATAAGTTTCAAACGGAACAGAGTTCAACGTATGATAACGTAAAAATACGTACCTACATACGTATGAAAACAAATGATAACGTAAAAAAACGTAACATCACGCCTGTAATCCCCGAAGAGGTGGGCAAAGGAGTGTAGGGCACTCCTGCATATGATAAATGTCACTAAACATGTTTTACCAACGTCTTAGTAATATTATCGCCCAATGTTAATATCTAATTATCTATTTTCGTACTGATGTTTGATAGAAACGCTTATACATTATTTCCTACGGTTTAGTTTCCCCTTATGACGTTTAAATAAAACGTTTAACGACTTACAACGTTAATAATTGTTAATACATAATTTGTGGAATACCTACATGATTGATTTTTGGTATTTAGAAAAATAAAAGGATCTATTACTCATTAAGTATTTACGTACAGAGAGTTAAGTTCCCGTGTGTTGCGGACCCGGACTCGGCATTATATACCCATTATGTGTTCATATTCACGCCAACAGTATCTTAATGAACAATGTGCTAAGATTCCCATCTACCTACATACTGTAGTATTGTAGCTACCACGTCTCTATCCCCTGCTACGTGGTATGTACAAAGTTGAAGATAAATTGTTGAAAAGAAACTAGAACGATGTCCTACTGGCAAACTTTAATTTGTAATTTAATGCATAGATAATAGTTTCTCTAGTATTTGCTCGCTGCAACTAGACACAAATGAAACCCTCCATATTAGGCGTTACAAAGTGAGCCCCAGATGTACGACAAGCTCAGTACGAGCGTCGCGATATTGACATCTGATATTTACTTTTGGACCTCGTGTACAACGTTTCAGTCTCACGACACACATAGCTCTGCAAGAACAGTGGCACATGCAGCAAGGGATACCGGCCAACTGAACGTGACTTAATATTATTGAATGTGAATAATAATTACTATTAAAATTTAACGTTCTATTCAATATAAATAAGTAAAAACTAGCTAGTCCCAAGTAATGTTTTCGTATTCGGCATGTAGGTACAGATGCTTACGACTTTATATCAGAGAGTAGTTAAAAACCATTGACAAAGAGATGGCGTTTATTTACAAGTGATTAGCGGATCCACTAACTAGATGCTAACGAGGCGAGCGATTTGATGTTCACAAACAGATAATCAGGGAATATGAGCACGCGGTGATTCATGGAAGGATTGGCCTTTAACGTTCCCGTCAACATCGAAGTTAACGGCTAATCAACCTTTTTCACTATATCAAAATAAAATTATCGAGTTTTCACCTACATTAAGATTCCTCATCCAATATAAGGCGTATGAGTTTTAATCGTCGTCGTTTTTATTAAATAATGTATATATTGGAATGCATAGCCGATAAATAACGATTACCATGCTAGTATATAATGTACAAACACTGAAACTTATTAAACATATTTAAGTAATATTATACAGAATATTTTGATTTAATCAAGATGTTTGCACGCATTAAAATGGGAATTGTTTACAAAACACGAATTCGCGATAATGTACGTACTACATGATGTTATCTCCGCGGAGGCGTCAGAGCCGTCCATTGATGACATGTCGGAGCACCGCGCACGGGCCGAGCACAAGCGGTGGTGCACAGAGCAGTCGAACTGCCTTGCACTCGTACGGCCCAACGCGGCCAACTTTACCGATTTCAACATTACGCACAGCCGATGCTCCCGCTCCCCGTATCGTCCCTAACATGTTGTCCACGTCAGGCAGGCGGCGATTAAAGAAGAAGAAAAACAAAAGGTAGGAAAGAAAAAAGCAAATGAATTAAAACAACATAATCATTTCCGATTTAAGATGCTGAAAGAGCGCGCTTCCCCTCGACAAACGAAACTTTCTTTTAAGTCTGTGTATACCTGTTCCCGATTCTCAAGTGGATGAATTATATCCCAGGGGAGTCGAGGGGAGATTACCGAACACTGAGGTTATTTCTAATGAAGACGTGTTCGAGTTTTATTTTTAATGCGGCGAAGAGGTGATATCATTTTCACCTGTTCCAGTTGACGGTTACATGAAACATTCAGGTTCTTCGAGATGGTTGGAAACTTTAACTTTATATTTTTGCATACTTGTTAAAGAGTTAGACGGATTTTTAATATGAATGACTAACAGTAAGTGAACACTTTACATTGAGTAATAAATTCGAGGAAAAAAAATAAGGGAAAAGTAAAATAGACAAATACTCAGTACCATTAAGGTTAAATGAAAGTGGGTAATAAAATAAGCGGCAAATAAACATAAAAGGAAAAGAAGCTTACTCAGGGCCGCGTGCCGCCTGGCCGAGGTGGTGGACGTGGGAACCTGCTTACTCCGCATGTCCGCAAGCCAACCGGCCGCCAAGCATTCGTACCAACCGCCGACTCCCATAAGCGAGCTCTGCACTTTCATCGAGCGACACCTCGTTCTCACTCCTCACTGACCGCGACTGCGGGCACGCGGCGCACTCGCGAGCGACCTCCGAGCCGGTCCCGGTCGCATCTACGCCGTACTACACGAATCGCACAGCCTCCGCTGACGTCAGCGGCTACAGTCTCACAGTGCAGGGGGCGCACGTGCACGCCGAGCCGCCACTACTCACATCGACAGGCACCCCACACGTTGGCCAGGCTCCACAGGCGGTAAGAGTAGCTGTCACCATAGCACCCGAACATCTCATCGGTTCTCGCGACCATGGCCCGCGCGCGCGGACTACGTGTTGTCTGCGGCGCGGCGCGCGGCGGAATGAAGCTGGCCCGCCTTTCGCCCCGCCCTGCGCGCCCGCTGCCCCCCGCACCCGTACGTCCCCCACCTATACTTAATTAGTAGAGCCGACGGCCGGCCGCGTCTCACCACCGGCCCCGCCGTAAGCTCGCCCGATGCACGATGCACCACCGATACCATCGCCCAAGTCGTCCGACCACTTTTTCATCTCTCGCCCACCTTCCGACTTGTTTATGTACTGGACGCTCCACCTTCTCGAAGCTCTGCCTGTCTCTATCTAGCGTCTTGTTATGTTGTTATGAAGTGTGTGTTAAGTACGCTATGCTTTGAGTACGTTGTAAGGCAAATATTTATTTGTACGTTAAATAAGGCTTCGGATTAAAGCATAAACATAAAATTGTATTACCAATTATTATACCGATTTGTGGAAAATAAATTTATTAATTTTCAAATATTCTATACACTAGTTATTGGACATTCAATTAATACGGTTGCATAAAATAATTTATTGATAGTTAGGTATATCCATTAAATCCATGCTTCCTTTTGCAATGAATGTGATGCAGATGCACTTTAGTTCCGCTTTTGGACACAAGATGGCGTTAGGTGTTGCTGAGTGCGGGCTCGGTATCTTCTCCGTCGTATCAATGTACGATTGGAATTATTCATGGTAAACAACTCTAACTTGTTACGTATGTATGTGCTTATCGCCTAGTTGCTTACCGTTCTAATAGCTTATTATACAGGTAGTTGTAACTTCGTAAGATAATGTATGCAATTTTACATTTTCTCTACACTGACAATTTAATCGTAATGTTTGCGGTCATGTCGTATTTTTTTATTACAATTTAACAAACATTTTCTACTTTTATATCAACGTTTAGGGCATTTTTGTAGATTCTTCAATTTAAATTCTTTTGCATTGAAAATTAACCAAGGGAACATAACGATAAAACATTCGAGTTGTTCGTCGCGCAGGTAGTTCCAGTGCACACGGATATGTACACACTACATGCTAGATACACTACTGAATAAGGACAATACTAAGTAATATTGCTATTAGGGACTCCAAGCTCTCAGGTGAAGGTCGTTGTATCAGGTATTAGGAAGAAAGGAAGGAGGAACGAAAGAAAAATCATTTATTTACGCACAATACAGCAGAACATCACAATTCATGTGCGAAGAACACGTAAGAAGAAACTCATATATACCTAGCCTAGTATATTAATCATCATCACCAGTTTCCCCCCCCACAACTGGTTATAGGCCTCTGTCACAGCAAGGCCCCTGCGCTCGATGTCCAGCGCTTCTCATCCAGCTGCTGCCAGCCGCCTCGCGAGTATAGTGGCTCCACCCAGCTGAAGAAGAAGTCGCGTCTCCACTTTAGAACACGGCTGCTCCACCGGTTATCGGTTCTGCGACAGATGCTATGTAATATGCTTATCTATCTATTTATAGGTACCACCTAATAAAATAAACATACGAAGAAACATACTCAAGAAAAATATTATCTGTGCTGCCGCGTTGCCGAGAACGGGTTGTCACTGAGAATAGGCATAGCTGTATAATTTTCGGTCTAAAGTTGATTTACACCTTGACTTATTGTTATAGGTTCGTTTTGACCAGCTCCATAACACACGTGCAAGTCATAAAATGCTAAAAATTTTTCGAGTCCGTTTCACAATAGCCTGATATTGAACGGTATTAGCCGTTGTCGACCGATTACTTTGAACAATAGACAAATTATTTTAAAGTATATACCACAAAACACCTGGTCGACAAAACGAATTAAAATTCAGTTGTTACACGAAGAAGGTGAGGCTTGGATAGGGAGGGCTTGCACTTGAAGACCCTGAAGGATAACTGCAGTAATCAAAGCTTAAGGGTCGGTTGATTAAATATTGATTTTACATACATATACTTACGCTCAGTCCCTTGCGAAGTAAACAGCGAGCACTTAGTGCCAAATATCTATCTCTATACTTACAGACCTGCCGTGGGTCTCCCACATTCATCACTCTCTTCAAACATACATATATACGTCTGTTTCGGACACTTTATTTTAATTTAAATATTATCATTAAGTACTAAAATGAAATCATTTAATTTTATAATATATTGATTTTAATTTATTCTTTTGTCAATTAATATACGAGTATAAAAGACGAAGCCATTGTAATTTTTCGCTTCAAAGACACGTAACCCTGCACATTGGTCCGTACTCAATACTTTCGGCCAAGCACGTTGGCCGACGTAATTGTCCAAAGGAACTGTAACGAGTGCGTAATGTGAGGACGAGCAGCTTGACACAGAAACAGTGCGCTTCACAGCTTGCACACAATTGTAAGGTTGTGTATTCTATGAACTTTAAACAACTATTCCAAAGTAGTTTCACCTTAGAGTGGTATAAAAATCATGCAATATTACGACTCATAGTGTCGTTATAAAGATCATATGCGCGATGGTTGAACGAAACAAGACAAATAGGAGTAATTTATTCGTCGTGTAACGCAAAGACAATGACGCGTCGTGAACACGTGTGGCCCACGTGCGCACCGAGCCTCCGTCGGTAACAGGGCGATTGTTTCGGTCGCTGCTTGCGAACCGGTGCAGTTGGGCGGGCAGTGGATAGGTGCGACTTCCTTAATAGCTGCTCCGGCCTCTTCACTACTTTGTTCTGATTAGTCAGGTTTACATGCAGTGGAGTTTCTTACGGCAGATGTTCGATGAAGTGTGAGACAGTGAGTAGTTTCATGTCATAGTTGTTGGAGGTAAAGTTTATAAGGATATAATAGTACTCTTTCGCGATCCGTTCATTAACATTTCACTTGAGGTAAGGAGATTAGTGAAATTTATTTTGTTTGGCAAGGAAAAGGTTAACTTGTTTACAGTTGCACAAGATATTACGGTTTATTTCCCGTTCCACATCTTTATGCCGCAATTACAAAATTAATTGTTAATTATTCATTGAAGTTGTATTTTAGAACAATGTTCGGTCTTGTTTGCATATTGTTTTGAATAACGAACAATTAAACAAGTAAGCCACAACCGAGCAATTCGGCGGAGGAGCCTGCTGCCCCTCATAATGATATATTGGGATGACTGCATACTCGGCCATCTGATACCAAACGAAGCATCAAAAGAGCTTGTTTTGGTAACTGGGTGGCTCATAAACTACATATAGGTAAACGTAAATAAAAACGTAAGATCGCGGCCGTAATCTCCGAAGAGGTAGGCCGAGTAGTATAGTACACTCCCACGTTTCACCAGTTACGTTTACATCCCACTGTTGGATAGGAGGTCAGCCTGTTGTCATACATTACGCACAAATCGAGACTCCGAGCGACTACTAGAAAAATCTAGTAGTACCCGACCTGGGAATTGAACCCAAGACCTCTCGACTGGCAATCGCACTTGCAACCACTCGATCAATGAGGCAGTAACTGTAGACATATGGATACATTAAAACTTTCATAGTGGTGTTTGTCAAGATAACATAACTTTGAACAACAACATCATTCCTGGTTTACATACCTACACCTTACTTCGCTAAGGTCTCGAGTGCTGTAAAACCCAATGGTATACTGCATATACGTAGTTTCAACCATTCCAATAGCTTGACGTACGTAGGCAGGGTGCAGCTTGTAAGATAACATACTCGTATGTGTTTAGTAATGAGCTACGCGTACGAAGCCGCGGGGGCAGTTTGTATTTAAAACAAAACATATGAAGAGCGAAACTCTCACGGTGCGCCGTGAACAACTGCGACATGTGGTGGCGGCGCCGTGTACAGGTAAAGAGCGCCGCGCGCCGTGGAGGGGCAGAGCTGCGCAGTCGCTGAGCTCGCTTTACTTCTTTTCTTACTGTGGGTCGCTAACGTTGAAGCATTTTTAATATACGAACTTCAATTCTGATGTTCTTAGAAGGACTCTTAACCGTGTTTATGGCTGGAGTATAATAATTTGAAATTTAACTGAACGTCCCCTAAATAAGTTGCTAGTCTACCTGATATCAAGCGCTGATGATCGTGAGTCAACAGATGCGTTTTGTAGGCATAATACAATAGAATGTTTATAAACATGACATGACAAAGAAATTGTCGCATCTACACGGTATTATAGATGTATTAACTAGTGGGCAATCCTTTTATTACCTCGTGAGCGTCGGTTGTCCAGCTCGCGGTATCATTTTGTTATTCAAATTTGTATTGCGGTCACATTAATTATGATGAGTAATCTCTCAATGGGACGCTCGTTGAGGAAATGGTCATCTATTACGTTTTATTATTATATAAACAATATCGGTCCATAGCCACCTTATGAAGGTTATATAGAACGAATTCACACTATTTATATTTACAGCGATGGTCATAAAATGCTGCATCGTTTATAAAACTAGTAGATAAGCTGCAAGCCACCTGACATCGAATGGCCGCTGCGGCTGAAGGAACCGGTGTCTATCCTTAAATAAAACTTTAGTTGACACCAACTAGAACGCCTTATGTGTCAGTGTGCTTGCGCCTTGGTTATAATTGGAAAAAAATTGGAAGTAAAAACCAGTATCTGTTAACCCGCACTCCGTCAGCGTAGCCACGTACGGCCTTCACCCTTCTCATTCCGAGAGTAGGCCCGTGTCCAGCAGCGGAACAATAAAAGAGTCGATGATGTCGTCGTCGATATAACGCACTAATGGCATGCAACTGTTCAAATTGATGCAGTGAATAGTTGGTGGCAATATTCGATATAACGTTGATATTCCATAATTATAAGGTAAATGGCGTATGCGACGCAGTATCACTAAAATTGCTTTTCCACTCGTGCAATCGGCGCAGAGCCGCATAGTACCGCCCGCGCGCGATATCGGCGCGATCTATAAACGATAATGTACCGATAATACACGGCGCGCGCGAAGTGCGCCACGGTGCATGTTGTTAGCGGGCCATTGTCGATTGTGTTGTAACGGACTGGCCGTATGCGCTGTAATTATCCCGAAGTATTTACTGCTATGAAAGTATCTAATTTAAATTTGGACGGTGATGGTAATCGTACTAAATGGTGGGTTGAGGCAGTCAAATATTTTATTATGGCACCTATCAGATTTATATGTATAACTGCGGACTGAACAACCTGATCAAGTTTTAGAGACTGCAAAGTGAAGCGTGACAACTTAGGGCAAATGTATCTCAAAAAATCGAAAATACCTATTATAATATACATACAAGCAAAGAAGCAGCACGTCAGGTCTGTAAGGATAGAGATATTTGCCACTCGGCGCTCCCTGATTACCCCATAATGGACCTGGCGTAATACTGTCATGACACATATTTTATCTTTAAGGTAAACGGGTGATTTCACATTTCCGCATACAATTTTAGGCATTACGCATGTTTAGGTGACAGTACAAAAAATAAGGGTGTAGATATATTACATGCGTACGTTAATAGCATTTTGAATTTAATACGTAAGTACATTTTATCAGAATAATTAAAGAAAAAATTCTTAACGTAATGATTGTGAAAAATGAGGACTACCAGATGCTTTAAATAGGATTCGAATAAAGATCTTGGAAATGTTCAACTACTTACAATTGTACATCAGTTATGATACAATTAAATAATAAAAAAGGGCATGCTCCGATGGTTGGGACATGTGGAGTGAATGGCCGATGAAAGAATGACCAAGCAGATATATAATGCGAATATTGACGGACGCAGGTGCCGAGGGAGGCCAAGACTCACCTATCTTGATCAGTTAACCCAGGTACTGGCTGATGGAGGGTCAGCAGTCTCCGAAACGGGCGGGTATGTATGAAGAGAGTGATGAATTTAAAAGAAGCGCGGCAGGTCTGTAAGGGTAGAGATATTTGCCACTCGGTGTTCTCTGCCTACCCTGTGAAGCACCTGGTGTTTGTGTGACATTAACGTGTTTTGTATGTATGGAATTAATGTTTCATGCAAGATAGAAAAACAATATTTGTATAAACTCCAGACAAAGTGGGTTCCTCGTTATGGTGAGCCAGGTTAACTGACTTATCTTATCTCTCGGGTCAAGTGTCGTGGAACTAGGAGCATTAATTTTATGGAGGTCTCCCTTTACGTTCATACACCGATGACACGTTTAACACTGTAACCAATGTATGGAATCCATATTTGGCACTAATTTTTACTATACACGTAAGAATACTGCTACCATGTAACGTTTCAAAATTTACTCGAGTCATGAAATCCTCAGTTTTATATCACTTGTCACAACGATTGCGGCGCCCCCACAGTGTTGAAAAAACTATTGTTATGTTGAAATCATTTTCGGAAATTGTGATTCAACTAAATGACTGTATGTTATCAACTTCATATTTAATAAATATTGTTTCTGTTAATATAAATATTGTTGACTGCCTTGCTGCTCATGTTTGTGCTGCTGCCAACGCGACCGCCGAACGCGAGGTCCCGGGTTAAAAACCGGGTCACGTACAATCGGATTTTACTAAAAATTTGAATTTCTATGAATGGCTCGGAGTCTGGACATGTGCCCGGTGTACAATATACTCACCACCTATTCCATAGAGTACACTACAATCCTTTGCCTACCTCTTCGGGGATTACAGGCGTGATGTTACGTATTGTTTCAATACATTTCTTCACATAAAGTTATCTTAGGTGTAATCTGCACCACTATTATTTTACGGAAATAACATCATATTTTTAAGACTCCCAACCAACAGACACTTAAAAATGGGTTAAATATAGGGTAAGAGGAAAAGGTATTGTGAGTGCGCGGAGAGAGACAATGCAGACATAACGCTCCTCCGTACGATATTGGTTACTTAAGTGTGACGTTTAAAAGTTATTACACTCGTGTTATGTCTTGTAATGCTTCGACAAAGCTAAATGGAGAAACGTCTGTTTGTTACTTTAATGACGTACTACATAAATGAGTTTGAAATCGCTTTGATATCTTCGGTAGCGCGTATTTTTTCCGACACCATATTAGAATACGTGAAGCAACAAAATGATGCTCCATGTGATAAATCGTTAACCAGGATGGTGTGGTGGTTTAGACAAAATAACAGTCTTCTGCTAGACTGGCCGGCACAGCCGTGCGATCTCAATCTATCTAATCGAGCGTCTTTGGAGACCTGGCGCGTGCGGAGACCACGCCACTGGAGATCGAGGCAGGAAGCAAAGCGTACAAAATTAAGTAACAGCGTAAAATGTAGCACATATCATAACAGTGTAGTACACTCCCACGTTGCACCAGTTACGTTTACGTCTCAATATGGAATAGGTGGTGAGGCTGTTGCCAAACACCGGGCACAATGTGGCGCATGCAACCAAGACGACCAACGCTGTAGTCAAAATGAAAAAAAATTAAGTATTACTGATTTTATTACATTTTTGTTCACATATCAATATAAAGGACAAAGTCATTTAAATTTGTTCCTATAAGCACATGGGTATTACGTGGGAACCTGTTAGGTATCCAATACTTAATGATTCCAGGGCTATGTCTGTTAGCAGACGGCGACTTATCCGAGCTAACAACACATACTAACTAAATACCACAAATCTTATTATTATAGCTGGTTATCGCTGGTAACGTGCTACAAGTGAACAGATAAAAAGGCGACAAATCATAAACCGTAGATACATGTCAGGCTTTGTGTTTTTGTCTTTGCAAACAAAGGATTTACGGCTCAGTCGCTATCTGCCACGAGTCAAGTATTAACAATTGCTTTGACACTTCTAATTGCAATACATCCTGTGGAAATGCAGACCATCTGGCACCAAAATGTGACAATGTTTATAGTATGCGGGATTTTAAGCTGTATGTTGTAGAAAATAAAGGTCCTAGCATATAAAGGTTGGTTGTAGGCAATGGCTAGAACAATT
>DVPD01000482.1:0-11266 GCA_018237605.1 Apyrrothrix (Melanopyge) sp. n. Burns01
CATCCAAAATTTTGAAAAAATAAAGGAATAAGATTTCTATCCATTATCGTAGCGTAATCTTCACAAAAATGAAAAATTTTTTTTTCTTATATTTTGAAACAACGAAGAAAATTTCTTGTACTCCTGGAAAAAAAATTTGATAAATTCGAATAGCAACCGCCGGCATTCGCGTTACCCAAAGCGTACCACGTGGAGGTTGCACGGTCGGATTTACGCTTCTTTTGTGCTTACGCACGTGTGTGTGTGTGTGTGTGAGTGTGTGAGTGTGTGAGTGTGTGAGTGTGTGAGTGTGTGAATGTGTGAGTGTGTGAGTGTGTGAGTGTTTGAGTGTGAGTGTGCGTGTGCATGTGTGGTTTAATATCGCGTGTTGCCACCTCGGCTCCTTATCACTGCTTGCAATCTTTGTGCCATATTCGAAATGTTATCATCCGCTGAGGGATTCGTCGCCAGATTTCAATTTATGCTCGCTCTAATGCAGCTAAGTTCCTCAGATTAGGAAAATTTTGACGCAATCGACGGCCCATGATATCCCAGACATGCTCAATAGGGTTGAGGTCGGGACTCATCGCTGGGTGCCGTAACAACGTTATGTTGTTTCTTTCAAAAAACCAGCGGGTGATGTTAGCAGTGTGAGGGCGCGCATTATCTTGCATAAAAATAAATCTTCTCGGATTTCGCTGTTGTTCAGGCAATACAAAAGGTCGCAAGATCTGATCGATATAACGCCTAGCATTCAAGTTTTGACGGACAATCACTAACGGAGTTCGTCCGAATCGCGAAACTCCAGCCCAAACCATTACAGATCCTCCATTATAAGCTGCTACAGGCTGAGTAAAGTTCTGCAAAAAACGCTCTCCCTGACGACGCCAAGCTTGAGGTCTTCGATCATTGCCATAGAGGCAAAACCGTGATACATCGGAAAACAGAACATTGTTCCATTGCCTCATGGTCCAAGCAGAATGTCGATGAGCGTAAGCCAGGCGAGCTCGGCGATGGGCAGCTGACAACATTGGTACGCGCGCGGCTCTTCTAGCTCGTACTCCAGTCTCACGGAGACGATTGCGAACCGTTTGTGCGCTAATTTTTTGCGGCCGTTGTCGTCGCAGTTGTTTTTGTCGGCGGTTCGGAAAGTCCCGAGCGATAACGTTTGCAGGAACAAAAGGTTCTTGACGAACGCGTCGAACGATTGCCCGATCATCTTGAGAAGTCGTCGCACGACGCCGACCTTGGCCAGCTCGTCGAGTATAACCATCGGTTTCCAGGTACCGATTGTATGCGCGACACACCACAGAGGCAGAAACGCCCAGTGTATCGCCGACTTGCTGATACCTGTACCCCTCTTGTACCAGAGTTACTAGCTGAGCGACTTCTGTCGCAGATAAATGCCGCCTGGGCATAATCAAAAATTGGAAAAAAAAACCAAGTTTTCAAGAACCTTTTGTAAATTTCTCCCGACAAAATTGCGAAAATGGACAGTAGTTTTGAAAAAAACTGTTAAATGGATTTTTTTTAACGAAAAATCAGAGTAGTCTTAGGGAAAACTGTTTTTAGAAACACTTATAAGCGTTGCAAACAAAATTCAAGAATTTTGTGCCTCAATATTCGTGTAGCGAATATTGCCGGAATCTCGAGGACATCGACTTTTAATTCAATAAAATTAAAAAATAAAAATGATTAAAGTACAGAAGTTACAAACCGTTTGGAAAGAAAACCCATATTTTTTATTCAATAAGTTCAAAATGACTACAACCAAATTGAAAAAAATATAGGAAAAAAAAATTTTTTTGGAAAAAAAATTTTGACATTTTTTTCATTCAAATTTACTGATGAGCCGATGCAAAATTGAGAGCGAAACGAAAAAAAAATTAAATTTTCATTTTTGTAAAGATTACGCTACGATAATGGATAGAAATCTTATTCCTTTAATTTTTTAAAAATTTTGGATGCTCGGGGCGGAAAAACTACTGAATCGATCGGTCTGAAATTCTACAGGGTTTTCATGGGTACATTGAGGTGTAAAAATTCCTGAAATGTCTAGCTCCCCCGTCGATATTTATTAAGATACAGTCGATTAACCAAAATAAGGGAAAAAGTCACTTTTTTCAACCTTTTTCCAACCCGTATCGGGCATCGATAAGTTTTTTTTTTTAATTTTTTCATACGATTTTGTTAGAAATTTTTTCCAGTTTCCAGAACTGTCCTTTTTTTTATCGTACAATTATTGGTTGCAGAGATATTGATGGTTAAAGACATAAGCGTCCTTTCTTGTTCAATCTCGGATATCTCCGCGACAAATGGTCGTATCAAGCCAAACAAAAAATGAAATTGAAGCTGAATGAACAGGCTATCTGTTCCATAAGGTCGTTTTGTCTGAAAAAAAAATTCCGAGCCCGTAGAGCGAAAAAAAAAAAATGAAAAATTTTGCAAATTTTTTTTTCGCTCTATTTCTTTAGATGATGTTAAAATCGTAATTCTTAAAAAATTTTGACTTCAAGATCTAAAAACTAGAGACTTGGAGCTTCAAAATGCTTTTTTTTTTGCGATACGATCATTTTTCGCTGAAATACAGCCCGTCAAACATTGAAGAAAAATTTGCATTTTTTTTTTATTCCCTTAATTTTTGTGCGTAGTATAGATATTTTTGTTTACATCCAGAAACAAAAAATTTTCGTGCTCATCCCACAAATATTTATTCTGGGTAGGAATCGAACTCACGACCCCGGCGCAGCAGTCAGGTTCGTTAAACACTGCGCCAACAGGCCAGTCAAGTTAAATTTCAATACATCTGCAAACACCACACTTTATTTGTTACAGGTTCGACAATGTAGATTACGAATGCCACGGCTACAAGGTGGTACAGAACTACCTGCAGAGCGGGGGGCTGCTCAAACTGGAAGAGATGTGGAGGATGCACTTCCTAGAGTCCATGAAACCTAAGTACATGCCTGAGCTGTGGTCCCTGAAACATAACGAGGAGAGGTGAATCAATATATAACATCTTTGACTCATACATAAATGTTGTTCCTATCGAGACATGTAAAGTAAACATTACGTTACATTGTAAAGACACAAACATATGCAAAGACACATGGAGATACAAAGAGAAACATAGAATGAGTACCATTATCATCATTCAATATATAATACAGGTAACTAAATTCATCATCAAGATATTTATATTGTCAAAAATGTAATCCTAAACTTGTTGAGGGGCAGATCATTTTGATAGCACAGCATAAGAATATAATTATGAACACTGGTGCATGATATTATTTATGATGTGTGTTTCTTCTATGTTGCTTGAGCTTCTGCTGCTTCTATCTCGATGATATGCAGTCAGAACACATGTGAGCCCACTGATGGGATTCCGTAATTATGTTTTTAGACATGAAGTATGCATTGAGTGATCAATCTGTTGATGTTAGCAGCAGTGAATAACCACATTGAAGGACTTAAATTTTAGTAGTGGATGTTTAAGTTGTTAATGGAACCAAATTATGGAGGCCATGGAATAGTATGGTCATTATAAATATTTGGTAACTGTTTCAGGTTGCGTGTACGCCTCGAAGAAGGTCGTCTGTCTGAAGAAGATAGGAAGTTGCTGTTTTGAAGATTCTGTCTTACGTGAACATGTGTTGATCAATGTCATTGGGACTTTAGGCAATTGCATACATTAACTACATAATTTACATTGATATGAACATAATAATATAACAGAATATTAAGGTGGGTATCCACTATGTTCCTGCAGGAACTGCACTCCGCGTACCCCGCAACTGTGGATACTCAGCCTAAGGTGACGCGGTTGCGAGTGAAAAACCAATTTTGAAGTGAAGCAACTGGACTATTATTAATTAATTTTAACTTATTAATCTCAATATAAGATAATTTCGAAATCGGACCATTCATTACGACTAACATTTTTATTGAAAAGTGGAAATGTAGGAAATAAGTGAGAAAAAGATTTATATACCTTTCTTATGTATTAGTGATTAGGTTTGTCGTGCTCTGGAATAAAACAAAAATTCGTAACATATACGAATCGTAGGAAAAATATTTCATGAAATATTGTTGTCTAAAAATGACCATATTAGATTATTCTAAGATTTTTTCTATTATAATCTAATTACAACTACAATTACAGAGGCGAGTGCAATCTCTATATCATTATAAGTTAATAAATACAATATTTTAGATGTTATAGGATAAAAAGTGTATTTAGGAGATGTCGAACGCATTTTATTTTTTATGTATTGTGATTTTTTACATCAAATAAATATAAATATACAAACGAGTGCTGTTTTATTTTTATTTATAATAGGAATGAATCTGGTGTTTGTGATATCAGAATCATGCGTATCTATGTCTATATAAGTTTCATGAGACTGACTGCCTCGTGGGTCGAATGGTTGCCAACGCGACTGCTGAACGACAAACACTGGGTTCGATCGCTGGTCGGGTACTATTAGATTTTTCTGACTTAGATTATGTAGTTGAAATCAGGGATGTTATAGAACTCCGTAAATATAACCGAAACTATCGTGTATCCGACATAAAATGCTATCCGTAACCGTAACCGAATCTGATTAATTTTCAAATAATTTCGGTTAGGTTTGGAGATTTATGACTGATTGGAGTACCAAATGATAAACCTAACACTAAAGCCTAATCATTACGTAACATCACGCCTGTAATCCCCGAAGAGGTAGGCAGAGGAGTGTACTACACTTCCCACGTTTCACCAGTTACGTTTGCGTCCCAATATGGAATAGGTGGTGAGTCTATTGCCATACACCGGGCACTATTCCAGACTCCGAGCCACTAATAGATATTCTAATTTTAGAAAAATCTAATGGTACTCGGCTCGGGATTCGAACCCAAGACCTCTCGATCGGCAGTCGCGTATGCAACTAGCACGACGACCAACGAGGCAGTCGATGAGAACTTATTTTACTAAACGGGCTTACTCGATATACGAAAGGAAAAACAGTAACTTGTGTTATGTAAGTCTTCGTTTAATCTTACCTCCATTCATTAATACACTTTTTGTGGTAGATATATTAAGAAGATAACACAATTGATCGACACCAATAAGTAGCAGACTGGTTTATTGCTTTTTTGATCACCAAAAGTAGGAAATTCAGGGAGAGACATATTTAAAATATAATTACATTCTGTTAGCATAAAAATGGCGAATGTTTTCCAAGTGTTTCTTTTAGGTATTCGTTTGAATTAAATTCTTTTGTAAGGTTGTGCAATTATTTTGTCCGCGAAATGAACACAAATACGTTGTCTGTTCACGGAATGCGGAACAAGAGACCAGAAGCGTAAATAAATTAAGTTATCTGTCCACAGTCAGTGGCTCGGAATTGTCGATTAGAGTTCTCATTGAATTATATATTGTTACTATTTGTTTTGTAACATTTTTGTGTACACTCATTATTTTAACTTATTTGTTTTACCTTCATTCACTTTGTCATTCTTATCATTATCATCATCACTATCATTGTTATCATCACGATGATAATTATCATCATTATAATTATCATCATCATCATTATTATCATTATCATTATTATCAATATCATAGTTATCAACATCATCATCAACATTTGTAGAAAATATTACAAAGTTGGAAATGAATCTCTTCTTACAGTGACAAGAATCAAGGCCTCGGTATATAGTATTGGCAGTCAAATAAAATTCCTTTACAATGTAAATATGCGAAAAATATAACACAGCAAGTACATTCATATGATCTACTTATATTTTTATTTGCTTAAGCTATATGGAAATAGATGTAACTTTTATATAAAACTGCTTTAATGAGAACTTTATCCTATCTCGTTATGGCCGTACACGCTCATTTTAAGAGGTCACTGCCTATTAAGAGTTCCGTTAAGTCAG
Source organism: Apyrrothrix (Melanopyge) sp. n. Burns01 (assembly GCA_018237605.1). Taxonomy (NCBI): domain Eukaryota; kingdom Metazoa; phylum Arthropoda; class Insecta; order Lepidoptera; family Hesperiidae; genus Apyrrothrix; species Apyrrothrix (Melanopyge) sp. n. Burns01. The sequence goes on from DVPD01000482.1 coordinate 5,908, forward strand.
GACAGAAGCTCTACTTGGGATTAACGTCAGACACGGTCAACTCATAATGGTTCAGTTTAAACGATTCATATCTTATGTATCTTGACTGCCTCGTTGGTCGCGTATGTGCAAGTGCGACTGAAGATCGAGAGGTACTATTGGACTTTTTGACTTAGAATTTTCTAGTTAAAATTTCTAATAATGCCTCGGAGTCTGGATTTGTGCCCGGCGTAAGATCATAGGCTCACTCCCTATTTCATGGTGAGACAAGCGTAACTGATGAAACGTGAGAATGTTATGCAGTCCTCTGCCTACCTCTTTGAAGATTACAGACGTGTTGTTACGTTTGTTATGTATTAGATTTCACGTCAATCTTTTGATGTTTACTTGATGTAATATGTTGTAGTTTTATTCGACAGTCCTCGTTGAAATATGTCTCGAGGCAGTATTAAAATTATGTACAGCCTAATTATATTAAATATCATTTGCTGTACTGGTGTACAAAAATGCAGTAAGAAATCCTATACATTTTACAGTACTTGATAATGTTCGTCGGATCATGGGAAGTCAGCCAACTCGCTCTTGGTCAGCGAGGGAAACCACGACCCAACCCCACATTCACACAGAAGTCAAGTACTCAACTGCGGAACGATAAATGGTTTGATAAAGAACATGATATATAAATTTAATGGACAGAATTCAATTCCGTTCTCAGATTTGGTTGACCTTTATAATGCTTTTCAAAACGTAATCGGTGATTCTCAATATCTTTCGGTAGGGGAAATTTCGTTTTAAAAGTCGGCAGACATTCGACGCAAATTTAAAGCAATCAGGGCAATTTCGGAAACGAGTATTGTTATAACTGGCAGCCTTGGCTTTTCTCGCTGCTAAGGGCGTATAACTAAGGAGATAAGCGTCATTAGACGCGGGAATTACTCTGGCACAAAGGTAAAGATGTATATATATCCTTAAGAATATGTATATACATCGTTGTTTCCGCCTTTTGGTGAGATTTTTTTAAGCTTTTTAAAGATAAGGACACAAGCAAGGAAAAGTAATTTACCGTAACCCTTACTTGCATCCGTTGGAAAGAAATTAACAAGGTGTCACGAGTGTAAACGGATTTAAGTGTACTGACTATGAGCTTGTGAAATTAAAACAAATCGTTCCGATCTAAGTCTATTAAAGTCTTCTAGAATTATTAATCTAGACAGTTCGTTTTACGTTAAATAATCAGAATATAATCAGGCACCGGAAATGAATAAAGGGCTCTTGCCCATTCCTTTGCTTTTGTCTTTCCACGACTTAGAAATCGGTTTAGAACTTAAGTCTAGGCACTAGGTCTACTTCTTAACATTGGTGTAGGACCTCGGTACTGTTAAATTTGAACATGTTTTGTTTGTAATAAAGTCTAACTACATCGTGCCTCTAATTCTCTCGTCGAGACCAATGGCCAAATCCTTCTCGAATATTTCTATAAAATAACAATTCTGACAACTTTCATTGACTGGCTCTTAAAACAACGAAGTTCGACCCTGAATCGCAATTTGTTAGTTTTGACCATTGCCTTAGGGCTGGAAACGCTTTGAAATTGTTCATATTATGTGTACACACATGTATTTATTCATATGTATCAAATCCGACAGACGAGTTAGTCATTAAGCCCTATATCTCTCAATTCATACTGGGGCAGCATGATGGAGCATACTTGGGGCCATGCGCAATTGCAGGCGACATCCGTGCCCAGCAATAGAACTCAAGAAGGGTTCCAGACTCGTATTTATTATAAAGGAAGATCTTTGAAAAATGTTTCCGTGGTATACTGAATTTGCTTATAGTCACTGAAGGTTATATAAATTTTAATAAAGTACGCCAAGGCGGTGCACAGCCTGTGGTAAAAATAGCACAGCCCTCGCGCATGGGTGCTGATCAAACGGTTGCCCAGCGGGGCGTAGCCTCGACACCCCAGCGAACACCCCGTCATGTGTACACCTTCACAGAGGCTCATGCTACGTACCTTATTTAATTACTTGCCTCCGCAGAGGTGCCGTTAGCTTGAATAAACTTCAACAGAATGTCTTGTGTTCAGTATTTATATACTGTACTACGCAGACGTAATATATAGATTTACAGACGTGCGTCTGTAAATCTAGATATTACGATATAAAGATAAATCTTTGTATAACTTACTAAGAATTTTGCGCGCACGGAAGGGTTGTAGATTTCGCATAATTAGAATTTACGAGTATTGTTCTATGTGTTATATTATTGATAAATTATTAATTATATAATAAATTTTATATATTACAGAGACAAAAGTGCAGAAATAGTACATATAACGTAACGTAACATCACGCCTGTAATCCTCCAAGGTCGGCAGAGGAGTGTAGTACACTACCACGCTTCACCAGTTACGTTTACGTCCCACCATGAAATAGGGGGCATTGACTTACAACATTAAAACATTTGAAAATTAAAATGTAGATATACGATAGATGTATATGCATTTAGATGGAAAATTGTCAAAGACAAAATTTATATTAAAAAAGATCGGTTTATCTAAAATGATCACCTTAGGCATACATTTAAAACTCTGGCGTAGATGCTCCTGTTATAAGCAAGAAGAAAATAATTAAAATGAATTAAACTTCCTCTGTTATATTTTATAGGCAACGAACAGCATGCATTTATTCGATATCACTCGTAAATGGTTTCTGTAGCTCATTAATAAGGTCTATAACTGATTGACTAACAGGCGCTTTATTAAAAGAAGTTCTAAAAGTAGGGGACGCAAAAGTGTTACCGCTGCTAAGCTCGATAAACGCCCACATAATGTTCCAAATTCCTCTACTCGAGAGAGAATATGTAATTAGTTTCTTAGAAATAAACGGAGCCTGAAAATTGAAAACTGTATAAAGCTTTCAGAAATACGCCTTCGTAATACATATGTTGCTACTGCTGATGTCGCGATTATGAGCATGTCGCGATATTTTTGAACCCATTCACACGAAATATGATATTAAAGTCAATTTAAATTGTGAAATAAAAAACTGCAATTATAATAATAATATATAGAATATTTGAATTACATTTGAAAATAATTAGATTATAAAATTAAATTGAATCGACTGAACATTGTAAGTACTAAATTATAATTTATGAAATTTAATTAAAAATTTATTTAAATTCTATCAATTAATTATTATCATACTCATCATCAGCTCTTTTATCAAGTTAGGGTCAGAAGGGCTAGGGCAAGGATAGCGAACCTTGCCCTATGATGGCATTCATCAATCTCTTCATGCGCCCCAGCTTCGGAGATTTCTGGTTCGCCATTAGCCATTTATTTCTATATGTATACACAATATTAAGGTTTACTCGTGTAATATTACGACGTGAACAAAAACCTGAAGGTAAACAACAGCTGTGTCCTCAAAGGATTGGGCTCACGGCAAACAAAGGGAATCCCAAAAGTTTGTTCGTGTTGCGTACCATGAATACGCTAAAATATTGGTTATTTTCATATAGATCACGTATTATGTCGCGGAATAGTACAAGGCGAAGCGGACAGCGGTACTTCGAAATAAAATAACGTTAGTAATTTCTTGTATCCATATATTTTTTATTATTTTCGTGTTATACGTTAGAAATAAATCCACTTTGAGTAACAAAGATACTATAACTTGTACTCTATTTTGTAATATCAAACGGGTGTATGGATTACGTTGAAGCCTCTCACCTTTAAGTAGTGTTTGCTATACCATACAGCCCGCTTAATGGCTGTATTAGAATTGTTTGATAAAACTACGAATGATTTGCTTTACACAGCAATCAAACCCGCAACTAAAGCTTAATAGTTACGGTCACTAAGTACTGAGCCAAAAGGCCTGTAATGTGAAAACTAGAAAGGCGAGAGAAATATTACTTTCATCTATTAAGATTCAGTTCTTAATCAGTGTAACAAAAAACAGTTATTGGAAGAGGTATTTGGGACCCGGTGCTCCCTGCCTATCCCGTAAGGAACCTGTCGTGAAAATATTATAATTAAACATGATGTGTACCTATAAGTTGGTTTGCATGTGCTTTGTTAAAATGGCTATATTGTAGAAGGTCGGTAGAAAGTAAATAGACAGTGAATTTGGCTGACGAGGTTAGGAAGTACCTTAGACAATAAAAGCAGATAACATTGAGAAAATGTTTATTCATTAGAATCAGAAAGTGTTCATGTTAACTACGCCAATGTGGAAGTTGATAAAGCTGCGTAGCATATAATGCTTGGTTTACATGGCACTAGCATTCCTGCTCGAGCATCCTTTAAAGTGGATAGTGGCAAAATATTCTTACTCCGCGAATGGCACGGGCGCATAGTTGGCAACACTATCGGAGTCGGATTATTGCCCGGTGTATGGAAATAGGCTTACCAGCTATTCCACATTGGGACGTAAATGTAACTGGTGAAACGTGGGACTATACTACACTCCTCTGCCTACCTCTTCGCGGAATACAGGCGTGATATTACGTTTACAATGTTATAAAATACAAAGTTTATAATGATACAAAGTAATATAAAGGTTTCAAAGCAACGTTACAATGTTACATAAAACTCGCGTGGTTTATTGTAATACGGGTTAACACCCCATGTTTGTAGTGGTTTACGGAGCATAGGGGTAAGGGGTAGACGTGAAAAATTTCATCACACTCCCTCAAAGCAATTATGTATGTATGTTTCGGAAGAAGTTGATGATATACGCTAGTCCGGGTACTTCAATGACTTGTATAAACAAGAGATTTACTTATTCAAAGACTCCTTCACCTTTATGTAAATGCTCGAAAATGATTTGAAAAATCCGGATTGGTAACAATAATCCAACGCTTTTGTTACAATATCAACGTTATAATATATATCGTTTGTCTGGATTTGCCCACTATATAGCAACAGGCTCAGCCCCTATTTCATGGGACTAATAACATAACTAGCGAAAAATGGTAGTACTACATTCCTCTGCCTACCCCTGCGGGTAAATACAGGCATGGTGTTATTGTATGTCGATTTCCGACACGGGGGCGGCCGCTGATTGCCAATAATCCAGACAATCGACGCCAGACAAAGCCCGTCTAGGCTGTTACTATATTACAGTCCATATGGGAATAGGGATTTAGTTCAATTAATGCATGTGATAGATTATTTGTATTTAAATCAAACTGTAAATACTATTATTATATTATGTTAAGTTAATTTTAATTAATTCAAAGTGATTTTTGTAAATGTTTACATACAAATAAGAAATAATTGACAAATGTTGATTTGCAAACCACGTGACTTCCGTTTGTCGCTTCAAGTTGTTTTGCTAGTTAGTGTAGGGGGCAGTGTGGTCGGGCT
>DVPD01000483.1:0-11261 GCA_018237605.1 Apyrrothrix (Melanopyge) sp. n. Burns01
TCTTCAGAAAATATAGTAATATAGTAATATGGTAATTAAATTAAATTATAGTAATATAGGTAATTAAATTTAAAAACTTGCATAGAATTTTTTATCCATTTGTAAGTTTTAGTTTTATGTAATCTGAAACTTTTTCTCATCCAAATGGTCAGGTGGCTTCTAAACAAGTTTACGATACTGCTGACCAGCTTGAGGAAGAAAGAAAAAAGACTGAGGCGGCTGCTCCCAAGAAACGGAGAGCTTCTTCTTTATTACGTGCTGCTAAGAAATAAAAATGTTTGTCTTTTTGAAGTCAAGCATATTGTTAGTACCTACTACGCAGTTACCTGCACAAATTTAACCGAAATTTAAGTAAATTTAGGGTTCTTTTGGACTAGCATATTTTCGGCAGGTATAAGCTCGTTTTCGTAGGTACTCTTAGAGCCCACTCGCCTCTTTTACGTGTAGAGGCCTATTTTTAGCGTGTCGCCACTGAAATAGGCCGTAGCAACCAATGTATGAATGTATTCAGCAAACGGACGGTTGTAAGATATATGCGGCAGCGCAACAATTCGTTGTTTTTGTTTTAAAAAGACTTACTTATCCATTAATTTTACAACTTTTATTTTAAACAATATATTATTTTAAAATTATCACGTTAAATTGATGATTCTTATGAAGATCTGTTAATATCAGATATAAGCATTAATAAAATCTTTGTAAAAATATTGACATGAGCAAATAATGTTTTTCTTCCATTAAGACGGTTCTGGACAGGGGATGCACATCAGTTTTGAAACATATGGGGACTAGCAACGAATTTAAGGATACATTTTGTCTTCTATTAATGGTACATCTGATTTTAATTTGGCGGCACTCTCTCACATATGTTCAAACACTTCTGTTGTGTCAATGTGTACCTAATGTGATTTGACTATTAAAGAATTTATTTTTTTGTATCTTTTAGGTGGAGGACGAAATTATAGAAACTACAGAGCCTGCGAATTGAAGAAAAAATAATTCCTTGTTATGTAAATTCAAGAATACTCAAGAAGATATTAAATTATTGTATGGTGACAATGTGATCAAAATAAATAAACTACCAACTGGAGAGTCATTGGTGCTTCTTTTTCTTTCATGATGCTGTTAAATATATATGTTAACTACTATTTGAAATGTATGACTAGGTACCAGTGTAGCCGATTTTACATGCTGAGAACTTCACAGCATGTGTAATCCTATTACCACACCTGATCACTTTTATTTACCGAGATTGTAACTTCGCCAGATAGTACATTTTTAAACAAACGTTTAATCTTCACGTAATTTTGTGAGCATAGAATAAAAGTAGAATATACTTGAAGTAGCTGAAAATATTTTTACGCAAGTACCTTAAGGGTCACCTATGCTTACTGAACACACTTCATAAACGAATATCAAAGATTAATTCTTTAAGACTGCCTGGCTGGATTTTTTAAAGTTAGATTTTCTAGTGGCTCGGAATCTGGATTTGTGCCTGATGTATGGCAACTTACTCATCACGAATGGCAATTTACTCATCACTAATGGGACTTAAACGTAACTGGTGAAACATGGGAATGTACTACAGTCCTCTGCCTACATCTTCGGGGATTACAGGAGTGATGTTACATTTGTACCGCTAAAGTCGCACCTCGTCCTAAATTGTAGAAGGAAAAGGTGTGCAACACACATTGTTGGTAACAATGTTTATAAAAGTTCTCCAGAGATATCCCTTAATAATTATTTCTTTAATTAAAATACAACTTGTTACATATTATTTGAATCACTCGTAACAACACTTATGTACATTTTTACTTCATTTTTTATCTTCATAATTTTAACTTCATTTCTCTTCTTCAGAGCCACTGCATTCATCAAGCACTACACCTTCTGACATGAGGGCTAAAATGTCTTCATCATCCAATTCTTCATCACCATCTAATTCTTCCCCACCATGCAATTCTTCATCGCCATCCAATTGATTTTCAGTTATTTCCATTTCTAAGTAGTCATCAAATTGATCTACAGGTATTTCAAATTTTAAGTCCTCGTCGTCATCTAACTCAACTGTTGTGTCAGTGATACAAGACTCTTTACTGAGTATTTTAGATATTTTTTCATCCTTGCTCGTTTTTGGAGAATCGCATGATTTGTCATCCAGCAATGTTTCATCACTATTCAGATCTTTAGAAATAATGGTTTTCTTAATATTTTCCGAAATCACAGCTTTACCGTCCGAATTCGCCGTAACATTCGTTGTTTTCTTAAGATCTTTGGCAACATTTTCATTAGTTTTTACTTCAGCTTTACATTTGTCGTCTCTCTTTTTATCTTGTTTTGGTGAATCAGTGTGCTCTTGGTTGTTATCGTCATAATAATAATTAGTGTCATCATATATTGTTATCAAATTTTCTGGGCACTTGGTAAACTTATAACAGGGTGTCACTGTGACTTTCGCCTCACCTGCCAAGTATAACAATAATATTCTATTAATATTGCATGACAATACCAACTGAATGACATGATCAGGATGAAACATACACACACTTTCAACACTCAATGTGAGTTGAAATAAATATAATAATAGTTCCTTACCACACATAAGCTCCTTGTTTGCACATAAATGATCAAAGTCCTCTATGGATGTCATCTGAGCTGCAAAATTGTTGGACTTCTTGTCTATACGTTTAAAATGTTTAATGTTGTATGTGTTCAGGAAATTTGTCAAACAACCCATTTGTGGTCTGCATGTGAAATGTACCTGGGAACAATGATGAAAATAATTATACATTGAAATGTTTAACATAACATATTTGATAATGGTTAAATTGTCAGTTGGAGTGCAGAAGTGTCACCATTTTCAGACACTCACAATCATCTAGAATAAATTACACCTAATCCAATGGCCAACGTTTCTAATAGTGAAAACTTCGTACGTGCAAAAAAAGGTTGTGTTCTGAAGTGTAAAATGGGCTGAAATAATAATTAAAAAGCCCTGTTTTTCTCACACTTTATACGACATTTAGTGTGAACGGGATAAATATTCATAGAATAACTGGATCATGTAACGTCAGGTGATTAGCTAAGTATGTAGTAAAGAAGTAAGGCAGTGGCGGACTAAGCCCGTTGGACTCCTGGCAAGGCTTTGAGGCCCTCCGTCTGAGCAGTTGATGTTATTTTACAAACTTGTATAGACATTATAATAATTAGTAGTAGATGTAATTTTAATTTACATATTGTGAACCACTGGTGCAGGTTGTACTTATTCCTATCTGTAGACCTCCTATAGATCTCCAAACCGCCTTTTGATGTAGTTACTGAGCATATTTGTAAAGCCTTGTTTAGGATTAAGGCTACTTGTAGACATTTAGAAGCTTCCTAGGACCAGAGGACCGGAGAGCAACGCCCCTTCCGCAAACAATGCAATGTTTAAAGTTATAGAAACGAAAGTAATAAACTTATACATGCAAGCTATATAATGTTTTAAGTTATACAAACATAGTATACAAAAATATCAATAAGTTGCCCACCTTCACAAACAGGTTATTGTACACGTTCAATATTCTCTTGGTGATGTTCAGTCCTAAGACCTGCAATAAAAAACAACCAGAAGTATAGCCGTCGGTCTTTACTTCTTGCAACTATCTAGACATACTGACAAACTTCACTTACTCGTCTCAAGTCATCGCCTATTTCGTTACGAAGCTTATCTACGGCAATTTTGTTTTCTTCACCCTCCGGCTCGTCTGGTAATTCTTGCCACACCTAAAACAATGCACACAATCTGGATGAGAAAAGCGAGAGACCTGAGAGTTGTTGCCCACTTTCGGAGATGACTCTGTCGAGCAGTGGAACAATAGAGACATTATGACGATGATGACGATAATAATTTTGATCAATAAATAATAAAAATATACCGCATACACGGAAGTTTTTAAAACGCATTCTTTAAATTTTCGGAGTAAGTACACGATAAGTATTTAAAATTAAATATAATAAGATCTATCCTTTATTTCTATTATACGAATGATTTTGTTTTAATGTAAAGAATAATAACTGTACGGAACACCCCAGCCCGCGTTCACTCGCACTCTTGATCGAACTTTTCCTTCTGTGTAATAATTAAAGTTACTTAATGGCTTTATCTAAAGGGCCACGTTGCTGGCTTGTCTCGCCGTCGCGGAGCTGAATTATGAATTTAATCTAGACTCAGCTCGAATCGCGTAGGTTTTATTTAAATACAGGTTTCATGGAAATCAAGCGTTGGGCATTATAATTGCTCAAGAAACATAACCACCCATGGCGAGTTTAGTTATCATATGTTTGCATGTTATCAATAAAATACTCTTATTTATCACTTTTTTTATTCTTCTTCGTGTTACCTAACTTATTAAACGGTATCTTCTTTGGGGCAATTAACATTATCACAATAAATCCATGTTATTGCACTTTGTAAATGAATGCAATTCAACAACTCAATCCATAATAAACATTTTTGTTTTGTTTATTGTATTTTCTAATTAATAAAAAAAAAATTCACGCCTGTAACCCTGAAGTAGTTAGGCATAGGAGTTTAGTACACTCTCACGTTTCACCAGTTACGTTTACGTCCCAAAATGAAATAGGTGGTGAGTTTATTGCCATACACCGGGCACGAATCCAGACTCCGAGATACTACTAGATTTTCTAATTTTGGAAAAATTCCAATAGTACCCAATCCGGTATTTGAACCCAGGACCTCTCAATCGGCAGTCGCGCTTGCAACCAACACGACCAACGAGGCAGTTAATAATTAATAATAACCTTTTAAGAACAGCACAATCTATTGCAGGCATATGTACTTAAATATGCCTACTTACAATTTATAATTGTTAATATGAGTAACTTTAGCTAAGTACGTCTAACTGAAAATAAATATTAATATTTACTCATTACCATAAACGATACTGCATATTATGCTCTTGAATTTAATTTCGTGTTAATATGTTGATACAAAACACGATGCAGTATGATTCATTTGAATATTAATGTTGTTTTACTTTTTATTCATTTTTATTTACCCAATAACGAGAGCCACGGAAATGTGTATTTAAATACATACATAGAGCAGAGCAGGGAGAGAGCGCGTATTTAAGTTTTAAAATAATGTATATGTTATGTAAAGTAATGAAATATTTTTATACCAAATTAAGCGGGAGTGATCTAATTTGTGTTGATATGAAAATAAATCATTCACATCAAAGCGGGAGAAACAATGTTTCCTTCGCACGTTTCATCAGATCTGTCCAGTACGGAAGCTTCTTTTACCGATCGATCGTTATAAATAGTTGCTAACATCTGTAGTAAGAGCACTCAACGTTTGATAATCGATAAAATAAACAGTTTAACATCAATGGAGTTCAGCCCACGCACGCGCACGAACCTTCGTAATTAAAACTATTAAAGTATACTAGAAGAATTTTTCTCTCTTCCTTTTATTTGCATGTTTCTTAGTATTTGCCGACCGGAAAGCGGTAACGATAAATGTCATAATAATATTTACATAATTTATAGTTCTCCGCTACGATATGCGGCAGCTAATGATGTTAATAGCGAATTTCGCATGTAAGCTCTTGGAAATAATTAGATTTTGAGTGTGTCAGCATAGGTATGAAGAGTCAAGTTAAATCATATGTTTATACAACCTTATATTATATGGATGTTTTTCTTTAACAAATATTATTACGAAGTACATAATCTCGAATATATTCAATTAACTGTGTGTACTGTCAATTCTAATCCCTTACACAGAAGTGTTGAATCTCAAAAAAATCGTAATTACGGCATTACAACTTAAGGGATTGATATAATTTCATATTGCGCCTGCAGCCTTTAGCATGCGAGCCGCATAGCGTAATGTATGTTAGAGGGTTGCGAAGGCATCCAGCGGCTTTAGGGATCTGGGGACGCAGGGTGTGTCTGACATTGAAGTAGTGCCAATAACAGAGGTATAAATAGCGGGGGCCGGCGCTACGAAGGGCGTTACATCGGTACGAGATCAGAATATTTTGTTGGTTCTTTCGATATCATACCAAGCAACGGATTACAATGCGGGAACCCGCGTCGATAGCGATCTGGCTGTACTTGATCAATCGTAGAGGCGAACAAATTTATTTCTTGTACGTGCAAATATACCTACCTATGCCTCATCCAAATGTGTATACCGAAAGTTTATCAATTTAGCTGTATGATATTCTTTACAAAATTTTTAAAAGACTTGGTTCGAAGAAATCAATTCACGACTATTATCTAAATATTAATTTCCAGCTTACAGATAGAAATAGAATCCAGTTATTGATTTATTATCAAATTAAAACCTGTTTTATTCCAGTACGATTACAATAATCGATCTTTGTGAATTGTTCGAAGTGTAAAACTCGACCAACTAGTTCAGAGGTGGCGTCGGTATTAACACCAAAAAAGACATAACACGATCCATAAATTCTCCCCTAAGACACGAACACCCTCGACGTAGACAAAAATGACCAGAATAAATTGGAATGGTAGTGGCAGCCGATAAAACATTCAGTTTATTGGGTGTCATATTTACATTCGGGAATATATCGATGTGGGAACACAGTACCTACTTAGCTATTACTCACAAGCAGTGGGTACAATATGCCCCTGTTCTAAACTATCTAAATTCGTTTTAAATCCCTCAGTGGTTACCAACCCTAATCTAGAGGGTACGAACTGCGCTTGAATAGAATATTTTCAAAATAACGCTGTAACCAACGTATCTATTAATATAAATCTACAGAATTGTACAATTTTCCCTTCATAAATGAATTAAAAATGTGTAAAGTACATAATGACTGTTTGGTATATAAAAACGAGAAAATTAAGGAAAACCTTATTTGTTCATTACATAAACGTTGTTAGGTGTGTGTGTGGAGGCACAATCTGCTAATCCAATCACGGAAGCACTTCAATTACGTTAAGCTTGTTTATGCGAGTAAGGGCGCTAATCGATTGCCAATAAATAAGATTCCTACCTATCATTTACTGTGTAATTTTATTCACCCCACGCACAAAGTACATACACGTTTTACTGATCGAAGAGCTCGATGAGTTTAAGAAGCGGCGTACGTTGAAGTAAGACAAGTTCGTATGGTACAACGATACAAATAGTCCCTTGACCACTGATTCCGGATGTCAGTAATTTCACGTGTCCAGAACCCCATGCAAACGCGTTACTTTCAGCTATATTTATACGAAACAGGCGCGAAAACACCCCTTAAATTGAGGCTCAAGATTAGTCGGTGCAATTCGGCCGCGTTACGGGAATAGCAATGCTACCAAATAAAATGTTTAGGGTCATTTTGGCCGACAACGAGCGTAGCCCAGCTCACCCAAATGCCGATAGGCCTATTTCACCCCACGCCCCGAGGGGAGCTATATGGCTACGCGGCTATCAGAAATTTTTGGCCGCAAATTTGCAATCCTATCTTTTTGGCCCGGTGAGGGAGGCTCAACATTAACATAACTGTATGCCCAGCAATTTACCGTGTTGCTTTATGAATATATCCACCTGAAGTGCCGTCCTATAGAGATCCTTTTTTAATTCCACGCTTTTACGGGTTAAACATAAAATAGAAATATGTTAAATAGGCCCAAAGCTCCCAAACATAAATAATACACGATTCTATTTAAACTACGTTTAATTTTAAATAATAATCCTACTGGATTATTAAACCTGAAATACGAGTTCCTTTATATTAATGCGTTGATTTAGCATTCGACTTGGCTTCGAGACATAGTAAGAGAGTTTTCTCCTTGCTTGTGGATTAATTTTTAATTATAATTGCGTCGTATCAAAATGGCGGCACTCAGTGAAGTACGCGGCCTGAATGCATGAGAGACGCGATTTAATCACTGGACTTATAACGAGGGGTGGCAAGCGGGAATATTAAACGCATTCTTGAATTATAAGGGCCCCTTAATTGTGCCTAGATATCTTCTCCTTTATTACAATTTGTATGAAATTATTTCTATGGGTCTCGTATAAATTACTGAACAGAGTACGAAATATCTTTCTATAAGTCATTTACCGAAATAAAGCAGTTAGTGTGCTAACGAAAATCACTTATGTTGTATATACGAGATCTACAATTATTAAATAACCGACAGCCTTGTTTGTCCTGTTCGTTTCAAACGCGACTGCCGATTGAGAGGTCCTCTGTTCAGATCCCGAGTCGGATACTATTAAATTTTTCAAAAAATTTGAATTCCTAGTGGTGGCTCGGAGTTTGAACTTGCGCCTAGTATTGTATGACAATAGACTCACCACGTATTTCATTATGGGACGGAAGTGTAACTGGTAAAACGTGAGTGTGTACTAAGTGTAGTAGAAGAGTGCCTCTACCTACCTCTTCAGGGATTACAGGCGTGATGTTCGTTCATTAAATAACTATCGCTATTGTAAGAAGTACATAGATAAACAGTGGAAACCAATTTCCACTGTTTATATTTCCACAAAAGAAGTCAGCGAAATAAGATGGTCATTATGTTTTTCGATGAGGTTTGTATAATACGAGTTTTTCAAAATTGTTCCTACAGAGGTTGCAACACGTTTAATGTTTTAAATTTGAATTGACTTCAATTCTTTACGTATCTGCATACTAGCTAGCTACGAGCATATGCGGCACAGCATAAAAGAACCAACATAAAACTATTAGCCCATTTCACGGACAGTATTAAGAGGAACTTATTACCTGTGTACATGTATTCACGTAAAACATAATGCTGCCATATCGTAGTTTACAAGCACATAAAGGCGCATGCCTCCCATTCGCCGCTTTAGAGCGCATTACACCCTTGGAATAGGGCTCTCGTAATTAAAACGTTCTAAACTGACAATTATGAAGTCTGACTGAACGATGTCTCCTGAGGAATCTAAACGGAATGTCACCAGCCACAGGTGCATATCTTAATTATCACTTTATATTTTTAAAGTTTTTTCTTTTAATACGGTGCGTTAATTCTTATCAATTAGACCATCGTATAAAAACTGACGAGGATTACATAAATCAAATGTAAAAGTTTACGACCTACGATAATGATCGACACATACAAAATTTTTATTAAACTAACATTTACTGTGTAAAAATAATACTAAAATTAAAGTAAATGTTATCGTACACACATCTTATCTTTCACCGAACTTTCCCAGTTCGCTGCCAATGATTTTTAATTGCGGCAAACCGATAAAGGAATTATCTGTGGTCGTGGCCGCATCGTGAATCCGTCTGTGCCCGCATTAAGTTTCAATTACGTATATTTATGCGTCCGAGCCGATACATAACGCTGTCGGATCGTAAATTGTACAGTTGAATTAATAAGTGCACAATAGAGGACTAACGATCGCCGTCGGCGGTGTCGCCTGCGACGCGCTGGAAATAAAAATTTGCATGCAACCCCATTAACTAACCCTTTAATCAGCCTTGTTCTGCTTAATTGTTATTTGTGGACCGGTCACCATGGTGCTCTATATCAATAAGTCGATAATACATTTTACAATGTTAAAGAAACTGTAAGGTTATAAACATAAGTGGTACTTACATATAAACCATTTCTTGCGTTTGTTTTATTGAAAAGTATTATGAATTAGCATAAAGCTAGTTTTGGCATAACAACTGTGTATTATAACTCTTATATGTATAATCTGTATGACATATATGTATATAGATATTATATACATAAGTATGGGTATATCATATATGAATCACTTGCAAATTACTTCATAATTCGATTCTAATTATTTAATTACAACAAACTCACAATTAGGTATGTGATGGAAAATATTTGTGATCTACAAAATGCATGATAGTTACCTATCTTGTTTCTGTCGACGATAATATACTGGGTTTTGCACGTATGTACTTCTTTATTAAATTGCTGGTTATAGAGTTTTAACATCATAAGATATAATCGATATGATCCTTAGTAAATAATCAATGTATCTCAGAGATGATATTCCTATGAACGCGTCTTACAAAAGTGATATTCCAATGAATGCGTCTTACAAAAGTGATATTCCTATGAATGCGTCTTACAAAAGTGATATTCCTATGAATGCGTCTTACAATGAATTGCCACATGATCCTACGTCACGTTATTTAAAGATTTAGATAGGGATATTTAAAAATTAATATTCGTACCACGTATATAAATTACGTGCTTGGTGCCATGCAAACGCAATAAATGATTATGATGGTAAATAAATGAATTATTTCGACTCTCTTTCAAGTTATATACTACACCTTATACTAATATATTTATGTGCAGTCTCAGCGAAGATTAAGCAGTACATTCAACCAAAAAATGAAACGGTACAGGTCAATACGTCACTCATTAATATGCATTAAATGTCACTGCGTGCAAATGAATTAATTTGTATAACAATAATTTTATATTTATTTGAGGTTTTAAGTATTTATGGTAAACTTCATACCCACGGAACTTACTTGCGAAGAAATAGATCAAGTACTAAACCTTTTTATTATTATTTAACTGTTATTAAATGATGGCTGTGATATTTGGAATGATATTTGCAATGACTTGGATCGCATTGTATCAAACTGTATCTTCTTAAACGATATAATAGCTATCTCCCTTTGTGATATATGAAAGATGATTTAGAACTCCAACTTAGTCCAGAAAATACGTATTCGGTCTTTTGAATCAGAAAACAGAGAATTAAGTTAGAGTTTCCCTTTGGAAGTCTCGAAAATATATAGATTTACTTAAATTCGTTTGATGAGCCAAAGAGTAGTCTACCATACATCTGGCCGTCCTATTAAACAATAATACTAATCCTATTACCTACCTACATCCTGCACCTGGTACAACAAGCAGCTGTTCGAGCAAATGTACTAACTTAACATAACCATGTTCATGAAGGTTGGACAATAAAAACCAAACCTGTTTTATAAAAATAAAAATATTGCATAGAAATAGCATTGATAGGTATTTATTGTTTCTATAAAAAGATTTCTGCAATTACGGTACAGCATCAGATTTGAAGAAGAGAAACGATGAAATTATAGTATCTCAAGTATTTGACATGTTAAACTGAAGTTGTTTTCATAATAAAATAAAAATTTAAAGAAGCTGAATATTGACACTGGTACATAAACTAATTAATTTTTTCGCATAATAAACTCAGCCTTAAAATTTTACATTAAAAATAATATACAAAAATATAGATGACTCATAATGGT
>DVPD01000484.1:0-11256 GCA_018237605.1 Apyrrothrix (Melanopyge) sp. n. Burns01
AAAATGAAGTGACACAACATCCCCATATATCAATGTAATTAAAATTAGTTAATACTTGTCATTAAGCGAAAAACTAATTATGGTCTTATTTGTATGGGAGAAAAAAGCGAGGTACAATTTATCGTTTTAATTGCAGCCGTACCGAACAATTCTTGTTGTTGTAACACCGCCGTGCTGTTTCCTTTTGTCTGGCAAACCACAGCAATCGCGAGCTTGCTGTCAATAGACGATTTGTTTTTTTTTGCAGTCTACCCGAATATAACATGTATTTCGACAGTATAATTATTGCAAATGAATTATAATTCAGGATTCAGCAATGGACCTTCTATAATCAGTATTTGTGTAAACTATACACATACGAGTACGTCTATCACCCTACAACGCTATCCACATTTCTAAATCTTTTTACATAGTTTACAGTAGACCCATAGTTTGAATAAATATTTTGTACCCAATATTTTGATGTTAAAAATTTACTAGGCAAACGTAATTATATGCAACTGTTTAGCTGAAGTAAATTTTGCAATGGTATGTCATTTTCTATAGAAATGCATGAATCAATAGATTCAGAATGTTCTGTAAATGCTAGTATTGTAATACTTACATCGATAGCAGTTACGTAGTTATAGTCGTTTTATTAATAATGTTCAATCTTTCGAACCTGTTATCAATAAAGAATTTGGAGTTATCGATAAAACGGTGTATAAAAAAGCAAGGGTAGGGCGTGGGTAGCTAAGCGTGACGGGGTTGAGCAACACGAGGTACGACAAAACCGAGCGCACGCCGCTCCGCGCGACATTAGCGTGCCATGCCGCGCGCGCCGCTGCTGCTGCTACCGTGGCTGCTCGCGGGCCTGCTGGCGGCCGCGCCACCGCCAGCCCCCGCCAGCGTCTTCGTCATAGCCGACACCGCCAACGATACTCTTACAATTGCTGATAATGTCAACCACACCATAGTCGCTGACGCCTCCAACGACACTCTATCACTCCACTTCGATGCTGACAATGATACCCTGGTCGACCCGAATGATAACCATGATCCCATTGTGCGAAAGAAACGGACCTTCGGAGATATAGTGTTTAGAGGATTGGCCGATGTGCTCGGATATCAAGTTCAAAGGAGGCCACCTCAGGAAGCGTTTCCCCCACCCTTAGCACCCGTACCCGGAATCGACATTACCCTTCAAGCTGGGCCTGCTCCAGCTCCTGCTCCAGCTCCTGCACCAGCACCTGCACCTCCACCGTGTGGAGCACCAAGGGCGACCGCCCCGCCTCCCTGCAGAGCCCAGCGGCCTCCTCCTCCACCGCCACCACCAAAACCGAGACCTCCTCCTTGTCCGAAACCAAGGGCCGTTCCGAGACCTAAACCTCGTGCACCACCACCTCCGCCTCCGCCTCCGCCTCCACGTCCACCGCCATGTGGAAAACCTCGAGCGAATCCAACGACGCCTGCACCTTGCACTCCAGCTCCCCCACCACCAAAACCAAAATCAGATTCTAATCTAGAAACAGTTTCCTCCAATTTCCGTCTTGACTTTAATTTTAATAGAGCTCCTGCTACTCCTGCTACACAGGTGGCAGAAGAAGAGGAAGAGATTCAAGAGCAAGAGCAAGAACAGTTTATTCCAATTGCTATAGAACCTCGTGCTGCGAGGCTACCAGTTACTGAACCGCGTAAACCAAGGGTATATGTGGACGCATTTGTAGTAAGAAATGGAGTTGCTCGTCGGGTGGACACTGTTGACGCTCAACATCTTAATAGTAACAGACAGCAAGATGATGCCGACAGCGATTATCTTGCTTACGACGAGGACGTAGCCCCAGCGCAAGATGACTACTACGAGGATGTGCAAGAATCTCGAGATCGTGGAAAGGCTGTTCGTGAATTTGGAACTGCAGTAGATCGTTTTTGGGAGCAAAAACAGCCGAAGAAGAAGAAAAAAAAGGTCCCTCCAAGTGACTACCGAGAAGTGCACTTTGGTGATCGAGATCTAGCTGACCAGATCAGAAGACGAAACGAGGAGTCACATCAAAGTTTACAACGAGAGCGCGCTAACCCTAATCGTATTCCGTTGCCGATTCCCGAAGCCGAAGACGACGATGAATTGACTACAACTACTGAGGATCCTCGTAAACGACTCAAACCACGAGTATTGCCACCGACAGAACAAAACCCGGGTCAAATAGATACTGTGACAGTTCGCGTTCCACCTATTTATAAAGAACGACATCCGAAAAAATTACATCGCGAGCACCCGGAGAGGGATGAAGAAAACGAAAATAATTCCGAAGAATTGAGGTATCAGGAAGCAGACGACGATAACGAATCAGACGTTTCCCGCACCGAACCGCCTAAACGAAAACGCCGCCGTAAACAAAGCCGCCGAACACGCTCTGTACACGACAGCGATCCGTACTCCGCCGGTGACTATGATTATTACGGTAAAAAATTGCCTATATCCAAAGAGGAGAAGTTATTCAGAGAATTTACAATACCCTCGCCGACAAAAGACTCCGATTTAGCGAGACTAGAAGAGAGTCCTGGAGGCAATGGTCATTTCTTAGACGATCATGAAAGACTCCGTGAGGATCCTGAAAGAAGCGGTGACGACGAGAGAACAAATGAAGATGAACGTTCAAATGACTCTGGTCGTTCGGACGACTCCGGCCGCTCTGATGACAGCGGTCGAACCAATGACCATGACATTGAGCGTTCCTATGAGGATAAGGAGCGGTCAAATGATAACGGACGAGCTGACGAGAAAGAACGGACTGATAAATTAAGTCCGAATGCGCAAGTACAAGAAACAGGCTATGAGAATAACTATGTTCGCTCCACCAACGTTCAAGTGGACAATCCGCGCCCCGACGTTTCGTCAGTCAAAAAGAAAATTACAAAAATAGTTAAAACGTGAGCATTGTAACTCGTCTGCGAGTGTCCGCCATAATCATAATTATTTATTTTAACCAGTTCTTTTTTACGTTTTTTACCCGAAGGAATGAAGTCGCTTCCGGCACCTCATATGTAATCACATATTATACTCTCTTACATCCAACGATATACAAACGAGCGACCTGTGATGTTTAGTTTAGTTTTGAACGCGTGATGTTTCCATGTCGTCGTAGACAATCTTATTATTTTTATACTTAGTAGTAAGCAAGCTGTATTATAAGGTTTCTTAATAAAGCGTTTGTCAACATGCTGTTTCATTATTAGTATTAGAGTCGTCGAATCGATTACAGTTGGGGCGTGAAATTCGATTTCCACAAGGCGACGACAACGTCTGTCGGCTATGTGGGTGAAGGTCCGGTGAGATGAAATAGAAAACAGATCGACGCTGACCGGTCGTTGCCACCGCAATTGGCGAAAAGCATGGCCTCCGCCGGAACATTGACACAAAATGCTTTTTTGCAGCTATTAGGAATGAAAAGTGGTTTTATATAATGTACAACTGATCAATTGAATATCCTATAATACAGTCGGGTCATATTGTAAGTATTTTTCTTATTTCGGCTCGGGGAATCGTGTCAAATAACATTCAATTAATATCGCATTTTCATGTTTTTTATAGCGTGTTCCATTCTAAACTTAAGTCATCTATAATATTTTATATTTTGATTTAAATAACCGGTTAAATTACATTTGATGTTGCAAGCGCCACCTGCCTCCGAGCGCAGAGTGAAGTCTGTATTGTTTCATTGCGTCAAGTGATAGTATTGTAACCGAACAATACGTAATACTGTCTAAAGACAATTTTACTGTAATGATTTATCGAAACATTTACATAATATTCAATCAAAAAATAGGTAACAGCATTTGCCCATGTGTAGTTTATAATACTTAAAACGTTGAAAAGTTCGTTGCTAAATGCACTGACAAATTGTTTCAGTTTTTAGATACGAAAAATATTCAAATGCTTTTTAAGTCATTATTTTACTACTGATACTTACTAATTTACCGTACTTGGCTATACAGTATTATACCGTATTATACGTTGTTGTATTCAACCGCTCTTTACAGTTAATTCATTAAGTCACAGTAATTTTACATTCTTAAAGAAAGCACCATAAAATGTTGTTTTTATTGTACTATTAAAACGAATTATCAATGCACAAACGACTCATTTAAATTCCCATTAAATGAAATGGATACAGCAAAATTTTCTCAGCGAAAATTAACCCTATCCAATCCACTGTTAACGACTAGTTCGTGTCCGAACGGTTTGATCTCAATTTGTCATGTTATAGATATCAGAACTGAATCTACAATTTTGAATATGATGATTAGGTGTGGTAGAGACTAACCACGAGATCAGGGGATTTCTACCTAATTGTGGAACCAGTTTTCAATAATTAGGCCGCCCTTGAACATAGGATTTGTTTATTTATCCTCATTCATATACATAGATTTTCTATCTCCCGACCCTTCACATGCTTTTATTAATAATAATTAAATAGAATCAATAAGAATTATGTTTTGTTTCGTTTTTTCTTCTCGTTGTAGCGCCCCGTAGCGAGAGTTCAAGGAACTACCAATGCCTGGGAGTACGAGGTAATGCTGTAACACGAATCGTTCCTAATGTCTGGTGTTACAGTTTATTTCTACTAGATGTCTCCTATATATATTTTGCTAACGTTTCAATTCGTTTAATTAAATGTGTAACGGTATACGTAAATGAGTACTCGCTTCTTTAATGCTTAAAATACAAAACCTAAAAAAATTGTTATAGTAGAGTTTTATGTATACCTGTGGGCCATAACACAGTATGGCGATATTTAATCCTTACGTTTATTTTCTCTAGTGTACTTTATGGCAACAGTTAAGAAACAACATAAATAGTTCGCAGCCATTCATACTCTTACACTAATATATTCAAGTTCATCATAATTTTGATCATTTATAAAATTACACTTATTACATTCGAGATATGGAAGCATTTGCTATTTAATTCATTGCATTCCTAAGTACAACACGCCATAACCCAAGTCTATCTATTATAGCATCTGTTTGTTATGGTATATCCAGTCTATTAAGGCACACCATAGAAGGCCCGATGAGTAACATGTCACTTGTTACACAGAACTGCAGATCCGAACGGCGTGTACGCTGATAGTGAGAGCGAAGAAAGTGATATTATGAATTTAGTAAGGCTGCGAGCGAGCGCCGCTGTGTCCTCACTGACAGGGATGTATTAAGCGCGATGTTTTTATTTCAAGTTATCCTACGTTTAAAATAATCCTATATTAAAATAATAATTCTGTATTAAAATAATGAAATAAAACTATACAGTTAGTAAGAACTGTTAATTATCATCTATCATATCCAACCCTCAAATCGGTTACCAGGGTGTCGTACAAGGCGACTAGGCCTCTCTATGGCAGATCGCGGTACGGAGAGGTCTGTCTAGGCACAGCTGCATTCCCTGACCGCCGACAGGATGCAACGTAGGCAGTGCGAGATGCTGTGCTCTATGATTCCCAAATCAGTATGCTCAGCGCATCGATTATGGGCAAAAACCCCTGTGGGGAAGTCTATGTCCAGAAGTGAATTTAGGTAGACTAGTGAGTGATTATGCTGATAATACCCGACCCGGGAATCGAACCCAGAACCAGCAGTCACGCTTATAGGCAACGAGGCAATGTTTATACATGGTAAAATAATAATTTGTTTTCTTACGTACGAAAGTACGTAGAAAGAAGTCCTTATTATGTTTGTTTATAAACAATTTGAATATCTTACTTTTCGAGAACGAACTGACAGTTTTGCTTTACAAACATGAACACTTAAAAACGACAAAAAAGTTTGTAGATATAGAAGAACTATTCATATGTTCTTGTCTATTTAACCTTTATATTATGTATTTGAGATTTAAATATCTGTTAATATAAAATTGCCCCAATACGTCTCTGTCTATTGTGGTACAATTTTCTCTCGATTACGTCGCTCGATCAATTAGTATTCGAGCAGACGTTCGTGTTACAGGAATGACGGCAACGTAATACGTGCTCAGCTTACACAACAATCGAAGCTCTCTAAATTGCACTCTTCTGTAAGATAATAGAATCTATTTTGGAATGCGTTCGATTCGAGGAGTTAAAGCGTCGGTGCGTTTGTTTAGGAACGATCGAAAGCCGTAATATGAAGCAGTCGTAGCAGCGGCAGAGCGTCCGGCTGCCCCGAGTGAAACCCACACGCTGGCTACATACTAATGTGTTGTTTTTTAAGTTATAAGTATAGGTGGTCGATGCTGATGGCACCGGTCCCGAAGTGTACGTCGCGCTGAGCGGCCGACCGCGCACCATGAAGTTCTTACTTGTAAGTATCCTCGGAGTTTCAGAAACGGAAAAGTGCAGTGCTGTGTCAGTGTCCAAGTGTTCAGATCATGATTATGTCACAAAAATAAAACAATTTTTTTCAAGTGTTGCGAAGCTAGTATTTGACACTACGTAAAAACGGGTCATCGACACTGTATTCGAATAACTAAAACTTTGTAGTACAATTAACATTTGTAAACATAAGAGTATTAAATTTGTTATTCATGAATCTCATTGGATTTTGATGGTATGTTCCAGGTCACCTTGATTTTGTGCGTCTGCTCATGGACGGTTGTAGCTGATGACACCCACATAAAAGCAGCTAAAACGAAAATTCTAGGACGGTTGATTAAGGGCAAACATCATAAACGTGGTATCTTCACCGCCGTGCCACCCTACAAACTGGGCCATGATATACCGCTAGTGACACATTCAGTCGTCAAGCCACTGGTGGTAACTTACCCACCCACGGCTGCCGTCGCAGCAGTTAAGGTGCCTCTGACTAATCCACTCGTCTCGCATTACCCTGTGCCTGTAGGACACAAAGTTCCCGTACCACACCCACATTACGGATTGAAATTTCCCCACACCAAATTCTTAGTACCAAAACCGGATCATCACTTTCACCACCATCATCACCATATAGCACCGAAGCCTGTGGTTCCAGTCGTGCCTGCTCCACCTCCAGCGCCTGTCCCAGTCCCACAACCAACAACTACAATAGCACAACCTATCCCGGCGCCGCCTCAAGTGTTTGTTCATCCTGCCCCAATTGCTCCAGCGCCACCCGTACACACTCACCCCTTACCACTTGCTCCTGCCCCAATTTTCCAATCACACCCCTTGCCACTTGCTCCCCCACCTGTGCATATTTTACCTCCAAACCATCTACATCTTAAGCCACTACTTCCAGCAGCAGCTGTCCCTCTCCCACAACCACAAAGTTTCTCCGCGCCTATTATTCCGCAAATCCCTTATGTCATTCGCCCTGGTAACGCGGTGCAAACATCTGTATTTGCAACATTTCCCAGATACCCATTGCTTAACTATCAATCTCCGTTCATACCGTTGAGTACTCTATCTGGAGCTCAAGCTCCGTCAGTTCAACCAATTTTACTGGAGCGCCCACAGCTGCCACAATACCATTTTATACCTCAACCAACAGCGCATGGAACAGTCTTTGAGCAACATGCGCCTGATGTGACAGTGGATCAAACACCAACTTTATTACACACAAATAGTGTTCCTCCTCCTTCTATATTTCCTCTAAGCCCACCGCATGAGCTACCACAACCTGCAGTAACGCACTTGCACCCAACTCAAGCAGTATTTCCACAACATGAAGTTCCTTTACGACCTACACAAGCAACAATCCCTCAGCCTGCCGTTCACCTGCAGCCCACTCAACCATCTATTCATATAGACCACGATGGTTGGTCTCCGGTACAATCGCAGCCTCATAACGTTCCTTCAACTCCGAACCCTGGAGCACATTTTAGCCAACAAGGACATCAATTTACGCAGGAGCAAGGCACTCAAGTATACGAACACCATACTGAAAACCAGTATGATGATTTTCAGCAACAATTACAGCACCACATTCAACAACAAATTGAACAAGCACAGTATGAACAACATTTGAACAATCAACACCAATTGAATCAAGAATACGGTGCGCCACAGCAGATCGGCCAAGAATATGATCAACCGAACTTTGCAAATCAGGAATATGCGCAGCACGGTCAAGACTTCTCTCAACAAGGCCAAGATTTTTCACAACAGGGTCAAGACTTTGCGCAACATGGACAAGAATTTATTCAACAGGGACAGGACTTCTCTCAAAACGATTATAATTTAAATCAACCGACGCAAGAGTATGGACTACCACAGCAGGGATTAGAAGGGCGTAGCGTAGACCAGGGCGATCAGGTCGACCAGGGCGAACAGCAGTTTCACAACCACATTCCTCTGGGCCTGCAGCCTCCTATCGACCGACCGCCTGAACACTTCCGATAGTAACGCCTATATCACTATAGGTTGTAGTTATTTATTGAATGTGTAGGCGCTGTCTGTATAGGAACTCAAATCACAATTAATTGTAGACAATGAAACTCCTAAAAGAATATTGGTCATAGATTAATGTATCCACAATTACTAAAGCACAAACAAGCACATTAAACCTTTCCCTCTAGTTCTCTATGTCTACGTGACCCGCCGTTATACAAACGACTTCAAAATCGGCGTGTATAAGACGCACTAGCAACATATAAAGCAGCCCCTACACAAAGTGCAGAGCTTAATACCGTGCGCACATCGCTACCTCGTCAAAAGTGTTATGTGATAAGTCTTTTACAAATGGCTACGTGTGATAGGTTTTGCAGTTATTTTTTAAGATGTACAAATATATTTTTTATATATTTCTGGATAGTAGGCATATGGTTAAGAATAATGATTGTACGAGTCTCCAACTTTTGGTGGATAGATTGAATATGATGAAAAATTGAATCACGGATTGTGAAAATATTGCCTCATGTTGTTTTGTATGCAAGTATTATTAACATAGATATAAGTTTATTTATTTATTTTGTAATAAAATTTGACATTTCTAATCGTATTTTATTGATCATAATGAAAATAACTAAAATTGTGCTCGTTGTGAATCCATTCATAAAAATCATTTAATAAAATCCTACAGAATCACTATAATACAATTTATTTAAATTAAAGGTTTGCATATCGTTGTACCGAACTACCTCATACTGTACTTGTAATGCAGGGCATGAAAGAAATAACATGGCATTTAAATTTTACGAAAACATTGCGAAATTTGACATGACAATAATTTTAATTGTTACATTAACCTGGTTTATCGACTTCCAATATGCAGAGACGGAAGTGAACACTAAAAATGGAAACGAAGACCCGAGTCCGTGTTATATAAAAGACAGTACTAGCAACAAACTATTTGAAACTGATTTTAAACTTATGATTTTTTACAATACGTAAACCTAATATCACGCCTGTAATCCCCGAAGAGGTAGGCAGACGAGTGCAGTACAATCCCGCGTTTCACCAGTTACTTTTAAATCCATAAATAGGTGGTGAGTCTGTTGCCATATACCGGCCACAAGTCCAGATTCAGAGCCACTACTAGAAATTCTAATTTTAGAAAAATTCAACAGTACTTGACCCGGGGTTTAAATCCAGGCCCTCTTTATAAGCAGTCGCGCGTGCAACCCACACTACCAGCGAATCAGTCTTACAATAAAGAACAATTAATAAAATAGTAATAATATTTACTTCTTGTATCACGTCCGCAAGAGCTGTAAATAAACTTAAACTACCTGTTAGGTCAATGAGCTAAAGTTTAGATCATTTGGGTGCAGTTGTACGTGTCCAACTGGCGATACCTGCGCCACGCTCCTGAAAACGGACATAGAGCACACGTGGCCCGTATATCGAGTGACTACTTGGTTACCCATGATTTTGACAAAATAACAAAGATTATTATTAGACTAGCGCGTCAGTGCCCTCGGGGGGGGGGCAAAGAGAACCGAGTGCTAAATATCTCTATCCTTACTTTCTTGACGTACATTTTACATTTGTCATTTTCTCCACACATACACGCCGGTTGCGGAGACTCCTGACTCCCGGATCAGCTGGTGTCTAACCTATTAGTTTATGATGAGTGAATCTTGATCTACCCCAGCATTTGCAGCCATCAATAAAATCTTGTTACTATAGAATTTTGATATCTGCTTGTAGTTATGTAAATTAAGAAGTATTGAGTTAGATAAGACACCAGTTTATAGCAGCTAACACTATAGTTTTTTAAATAAAGTACAAAAAGTCTGAAATCATAGACACCACAGTTACCGGATCCCAGAGTACAGCGCCCGGCGGCCGGTCCCATGCGTGCACGTGTGCGAGCTCTACACTCGAATGTAATTCTTGTCTGCGTGATTAATGAAATTTACACGTACAAAGTTATTGAATTACATATTACATACAAGACTTATGACTATCATATAATTTAAAGGTCATTGCGTCAGTATTGTGAAGTATACAATTTAAATCGTTTTACAATTTTTATATTCTTACAATCCACATTCTAATATCCTGACATGAATTTTATAAGCTAACGCTTACCACACCGCATAAATATTTCCGATTTATCGTCCCGAATTTCCTAGCCGACAGTGATAAAAAGTAATAAGTTATTTTAATATTTTCCTTACATTTATTTATTTTATACACTAATATACTCGGTTTACAATTACTGCAATGTTATTTAGACGAAAATATTTTTAATGTTCAAGTATATATAGTGATATGCAAAGGCTTCCTTCCTCACTCCACATTATCAGGAGACAATAGTAATATTAAGAGATAATAGAATTCTTAATGTTAACGATCATATGATAATAATTGTAAATAAACTTCAAGTAAGTATTAGTGTTCGTTGAAGGCTTTTCTATGACTTTCAAAATGTAATTAAATTGAATTTTTGTCATTATATTCACTTTCATACATTTGAAATCTTTATTTTTATCGGTGTAATCATGTTAAAGAATGTATTGGATTCTTTATTTAAGTTAAACTTCTTTATCGACGTATGAGAGAAATATTATAGCAATGTAAAAAAAATCGTCACAATTTTCGGTTAAGAGCCATGTTGTTGTTCTTTATCAAAGTTCTGTACAGTGACGTAAAGAATAACAGGTTAGTTTGAAAGTTATAAACAAAAAAGACCTCAAATTAAAGTGAATTTATAGTAAAAGTGAGAGTGATTATATATTACGATTGATAAATCCAACAGGTGATCATGATTTTAATATTTATTTACCTTATTTTTTGATTGTAACTATAAGTAAATGTATATAAATCTATTAAAATTAGAAATTATCCTTAAATATGTCTTGTAAATCTAGTAAACATTATT
>DVPD01000485.1:0-11255 GCA_018237605.1 Apyrrothrix (Melanopyge) sp. n. Burns01
CATGCGAGGTGAACTGTTGCAACGATAACCTTGTACATCTTCAACTCGAACTCGAGAGATCTGAAAATATGGCTGAGCATTCTAAAGTCTCATTGACGCAACTAAGCTGAAATGAGAAGATCGAGGACGAGATTTATTATTTGCATTCCTCCGTGCGTGTTGCGAAACCGTCAAGGCTTTCTATATATGTGTCTATGTAAAATTAATTCAATTTTCTAAACGTTTGTCTGCTTTTTGCTATACTTTTTTCTAGATCTCTAGGTAATTCTAGGGTGAAGAATTAGGAAAAAAAATATTAGATAGGCGTTTATTGGCTGTCCCTGTAGTTCGCGACTAGAATACGGGCTACGGTATCTCCTGCCTGTTGTAAGAGACGACTAAAAGGAGACTTCCAGGGTCGCGATTGCTTAGAGTGGGAACTCGAACCGTTCAGCCAGTGATCTTGAGAAGGACGACTATGTGGTGGTATAACGTGTGGCCATACATCGTCGTGAGAACCGGCAGGAACGGGAGGAGATATAATGTCTCTCCGCCGTGTACAACACGGAACTGCGCAGTGCTAGGAGGGCACTGGTGTGTTCTGTCGGAAATCTCGGAGTCCTTCTTTTAGCGCAGAAGAAGGCCACCGAGTGAGTTTTAGTGAAATAACAATCCCACATAATCCGGTATCTCTCTGAGGATACCAAAGTACCTTTTTTGAATATCAAAAAAGACAGTATTAGTATTTTACATTTAAGCTGACATTTTCCATCACTGTTGAAGCAAGTGATACTTAATCTTTAAACACGCAATTTTATAAAGAGATGTGCTTCAGCATTTAGATCCATGTTCTATAATATCTTCTCAAGTACATGAAGTCTGTCAACCCGCACTTGTTCTTGATGACGATGGGGACGAATCAGATAAATTGGCAATCATTATAAGAAAATTGTTTGTTGCTAGGAAATTTGTATGGTTTGGAGCGTCCAATAAAGAATGCTCAAAGTACCTGTAGGTAGTAGCAGTTAGTGTGTTTTGGAAAAGTCACGATTATAAAATCAGTGGAGCTGACAGACTTATACTGTTATAAATGTAGTTTTGGGTGTTGTAGTTCTAACACACTAATCTCCTAATATGATTCATGAATCGATTATGACATTAATTAGATAGCCATGTTGTATCCGTTTAAAAACAAACTATGGCTTTAACCCTCTCATTCTGAGAGGTGAACCGTGTTCAAGAGTGGAACGATAATAGCGTTAACAATACGTTTAACATGAAATCATTAAAATGTTCATTCAATGAACGATGAGTCTAATCAGAACTGACACGAAGACATTAAACGGTTGTAATTATAAGGCGTTCTGTTGATAGATACAAGAAATCTATGAAATATAGTAACTAATTGTTCACAGCCTAGTTGGTCGTGTTGGTTGCAAGCGCGACTGCCGATATAGAGGTCCTTTGTTCGATTACCTAGTCGGGTACTATTGGATTTTTCTAATTCAGATTTTGTAGTAAAAATTTCTAGTAGTGCCTCAGAGTTTGGATTTGCGCCCGGTGTATGGCAATAGACTCACCACCTATTTCATATTGGGACGTAAACGCAACTGGTGAAACGTGGTTGTGTACTACATTCCTATGCCTACCTCTTCGGATATTACAGGCGGGAGTTACGTTAATTGATCACGCTGTTCGTACTGTACTAGTATGAAAAAGTTAGGCTTGATACTTGCGTTTTATTTAAATGTGCAACTTTTCAGGTTCATTTATCACCATATCAACGTGCTGAGGACCGAAGGTTTAAGTCACGGGGATGGAATCTAAATTATGAATTTTGTTATCTCCCCATTTTAGGGATCCAGTACCTTTATTCATTGTATTATTGTATTCCACTTTACTCTGCTTTGTAGGTTAGCTGCCTGATCATCAAAGATAGATACGTATTTTTGATTATTTGTGTCAGTTCAGAACGTCGGTCTTATTTGAAACCGTATGTTTGATTGTAATGTGAAGTGACATATTTAATGTAAAATGGAACTAAGATTAGGTTCACAGTATCAGACGCTTTTCGTGGGACCATGGTAGGCTCCGAGCCCCGACGAAATTATATATACGTATTATATGAATATCTCTTATATAGTTATGTGCCAGTCTATATTATGTATGTGGATTTTTCTCAAATACTTCTTATAAGATAATAATCATGTTACGTATTTTTATCGCTCCTGTTCACAGTCGGCACTAAGAGTTGAGCAACACACCGTATCTTCTAATTCGTGAATTGTTTTTTGAAATGTTCCTCGTAGTTTCGATATAATTTCGTCTGCAGTCATTTTACGGCCTCTGAACTTACTCGTAATCCGAGTTTCCCAACGGCTCAAACACCATGACCGACCTTTTGGCTCCGATCTCTTGGCATCGCATGTCGTTGCGACATGTTCGATAATGTACTGCATATAATTCAATTACTAATGTTTTGGATCCGCGACCTTCATTTCTTTTTTGTTTGCGCAATCTCTGATATCTAGTATAAAGTCGGACTTGTGTAGTGTATACAAATTAAAAATCATCTTTGGATGTGATTTTGGATTTGTGTAGTGTATACTAGTTACTCATTTTTGGACTCATCAATTACAATTCTATCACAAAATGTTTGGAGGGCGGGTTTCCTTGAGAATTAAAAGGGTTAAGGCCATAGTCTACCGATCTCGCCAAGTGCAGGTTTCACAAGCCTTAGAGAACGTTTTGCAGAACTCTACTGTTTTTAGGGTCCTCACTACATTTTTCTTCATTGTTAAACCAAATTTTGTATAATTTTAAAAAAGGAAGGGTAATTTTGTAAGGCACGTGTCAGTTTCAGGCTGAAATTTGAATCATTAGGTTGTTGCTGCGTGTTACTGCTATTTGATGTTGAAGTGGATGATCAAGGAGTCATTTTGTTTCATATTTTTTCCCATGTGCAGTCTTTTAATTATTGGTACTATAATGTCAGTACTATAATGTCGTCCCGGATATTAAAATTAAATGACAAAGATATAGGAAATATAATTGATCAATAAGTATGTAATCGTATCTAAAAAAACTTAAACTTTACCTCTAATAAGAGTAAGGAAACCTAGTTTAAGATTACACTATCCTCGTTCTGCCGATAACAAACGGATGTGACGTTATTATCCAGTTGACCGCGTTTTCCCCATCCTGCGACATTTTCCGTCCCTGACGCAAGCGCCCTCTATTGTACTTGATCATTACTAGTTCAGTTCTGTTCCAATTGACACCGATTGGTCTGTTGTAACAGAGACGATAAGAAACGTAACGATCTTTTAGTAAACTTATGTCTCATTGGAAATAAATATTTATTGGTGGACATTCGAAATACGAATACAAAATATGTAACAGTTCAAATGTATTGATGTCGTTCGAGAACATTCTTAATGTTTAAACGTCTCCTATTTGTTACTGAATTTTCGTATGGGTCTTGATGTAAGTATAAGAATGCAATAAGTATTGTAATCTTATAAATGGAACGGTTCTAGATATTTACTTGGGCCGCTAATGATAAAGCGTATACATCAACCTGCTACTGTCGTAATACAATTCGATATTTAAAACAACTCAATAACTACTCTTTTGTTTTCCTTTGATTTCCAATCAAAATAAATATTATTGTGATAAGCATGAATGTTTGTTCTGCCTGGGTATTTGAAAAATAAAGTTAGTACATATTTAAACGACTATATATATTCGTTAGCTGTTTTCTTACCATACTACATAATTCATGTAATATGTACTAAGACGACTATGTTCGAGTTGTGTGAGGTTCCTTTTTTCATGCTGTATCAAAACAATGCGAGAAATTCAGTTGAAAACTATGTGAAATCTGTAAACAAACTGTTCTGATTTGGTACGCGTCAGTAAAAAAACTATAACGGAACCGTTGCGTGCCGAGCGAGTTATCGACGTGAATCTCCCGGACACGATCAATCTCTACGCGAATATGGTGCACTTGAAATTCAAATAAATGGCACATCAAATAGGGTACACATTTGCATGCGCGCTACACACGGCAACAACACCGCAGGGATGAGGATGAATCGATTCCGAAAATCAAACGAATCGATTAGAGCCCAATTAATATTCGAATGCGGATATTCGGTTGGTAAACGTAAAGCGTGTGTATTTTTGCGTATTGGTGACTGTAAACGTTAGGTTCCTTTATGTCTAAAAATATAATGTTGCCATAAAATGTAGGACATTGCCGACATAATTTGATTAACTTTTTACAAAACTTCGGATATGTTTATTGATATCAGATAGAAAACAGATTTTCACTCGAAATTGGAATCTAACCGAATATTCGGCTCTTCCACTTCACAATAAAAATGAAATTATACACTCAAGTTAAAATTTAGTACAATTCTTATTTTGCCCTTAAACCTGTTCTTCAGCTTGGTAGCGGGTTATTCGATCAGATTAAATGGAAAACAAATTTATTGTGCAATAAGAGTTTAGTTTTCGATTTTTGAAATGCATTCCGAACAAAATTATATATAAGTGTAACGATATATTTCGATGACCGACTAAAGCTAGTTTCAGTCAAATGTAGATATCGGCCATATTTTAAACCGAAATGAAAAAGGCGAACTAAATCAGGACATTTTGTCGGACCTAGTCAAAACCGTAACTTCGGTCAGGCGTTATTGTATATTTATATTGTACAAATTAATGTCATTTACGACATCAGCTGTAGTGTGGGGACGATCGAAATATTTATTGTATATTAGTATAAAAATAATATTTTTTCGCTACTAAAATCCTTTGTCCATAACTCTAACATTTCATATCCTAATTTATATAATGGACATTAAAGACAACTTTATAACCAAAGAAAAATTATAAGAAAACAAAACGCAGTGCTTTTTTACCGATTACTTGCGCTAGTATGAAATACACCGTGGTCCTTGGTACGATTGTTTGAAAGTTGGTCTATTTTCTAACGTATTTTCTGTTTAAAATTAATTATAATGTATGTTTAGTGCGTCTCTGATTGCGTCTTATTTTATATTTATTGTGAAAAATATTGATAAATTCTATTTAACGACGCCGTTGCGTTGGCATGTCTTAATAATGATATTAAGTTTTGGTAGATACATATTCTTCAACCTGTGACCTGTTCATAACGAGGGTTATGTAATGTCGTGAAATGTGACATAAACCCGCATTCAGGTTTAAATGTATATAGGTATTTAACGTTAATGTATATATTTAAACTTAACGCGGATACGAAATACTACTAGTGATCCTTACCTTACATCCTTCACAAGTGAACGCCCCGAAATGGAACCCCGCCGCCGGCTCGCCGCAGACTTTGCACTTTTGGTTCATCTGGAAAAATAAAAAATATCATTAAAACTGACCAACTCTATTAGTGAAACTCAAATGAATTTTACGCATTAATTTTAAATCTCGTAGACATCTTTTAAGATACATCTTCTTATATTTCTTATTACATAATGAAAGTCAAATAAAATGCAAGACCAATAAGACGAAATTCTATAACAATTTAGGTATATACATTTTCTGAGAACTTTAAATATCTAACACTCAACATTTATATTTTGTTGTAATTGTATATTTGGTACAAAACCAAATATTTTGAAAATAACAATATATTTTAATTAATTTCAATTTGAATAAAGAAATATAAACGCACGTTCTTATTGAGAATTTTCGCCCACAAAAGAAATTTCAAATTCAAATTGCAATAGCAGCAACAAAGAAACAACGAAAGCGCGCGAAACGAACCAATATGTCGCTTATCGGTGTACATTAATGAGTACGCAACTGAAAATCGCCACAGAAACCCAATTCGATGTTAATACGGCGTGACCGAGTTGCCATTTCCAATCAGTCATTTAGTTGTTAATTTCGAAGAGCATGGTGCATGTTATTGAATGCGTTTCCGATAAAACGTTTTTCGAGTAACCATTAGTTCGGTATGTCGATTAAAATTGTATGCGGTTACGATTTGAATATAAAAAAATATATTCCTATAGCTTTAGAAGAACACTTTAAAAATGTATGTTCATGTATCTTATCCTAAGGTCATCGCCTTTTAATTAATATTTTCGTTCAGATATGATATTTTTGGTATTTTTTTTATATCTGGGCTTGTGCCCGGTGCATGGCAATAGACTCACCGCCTATTCCATATTGGGTCGTAAACGTTACTGGTGAAACGTGGGAGTGTATTTCACTCTTCTGCCTGCCTCTTTGGGTATTAAAGGCGTGATGTTACGTTTTTATATCCATTTTCATTTATTCCATAATAGAAGCGACATATCTTATTACATCTTATTTTTACAGATATAATGGGTCATTGGTACAGAGAAGATCCGTATTTATTAGATTAAATAGTCACGCCAGGTCTCTTTAGGGTAGGCAGAGAGCGATGAGTGTTAAGTATCTCGTCTTACAGACCTGGCGTGCTTCTATTAGCTTCTTAACTACGTGGTAATATTCCACGGTAGATAACTGTATAGCAACTAAGCGATTACGTGCACTATTAAAGGCTTCCCGGCACACGTCTGTCTGAATTTTAATAGGCTTTACGCCGCCCAGTGACATAATATTATGGTTCATACTTCCCTATAAAGTAGTAACGATCCGTAGAATGCGTAGAGCGATGGAGTAGTAAAACGAGTTTTTTATATTTTTCGCAAAGAGTGTGCTAATAATGTTTGGTGAAAATTTAAAATCATGTGGATCGTAACGTTCCGCTTTTATTGTATTTACATGTAAAATGTTAAACTGCTTCAGAAGTTTTATAGATGATAATTGCAACGTTTTCATAGATCTTTTTGCGTGACGATAGAAGAGAGGGAGAAATATTTTTTTTTATACAGGTTGTTACGAGTACGTCCGAAACGTAATCTATGTACTCGTATATATTTTCACATCTTTAGTATTTTATTATTAATACAGATATAGAACAGTAGAAATTTGTTATCGAGTAATGTGATTGAAAATGTGATTTAATTCATACGATTAAGGGTTAAGTGTTTGCCAGAATATTAAACATTTACTTTGATATATCTAATATTTTTACCTCTGGTGTCATGCCTCTTAATATTTCTAGAGATAACATAATTCGCCGCTTACACCTGAGTTTTACAGCTCCTTAGTTAAAACCGGAGAATAATTGAGATATATTATTATTGTTCCGTTACGAGGGCAGTTGGTTGTTAAGATTTGTATTAAATATGTGAACTGCGACAGCCCACTCCGTGCGCTGACAATAATTATCATTTAAACTTAATGTGATACCCTTCTTAAATGTAACTCTACCTTTTTATAAAGAGAGAAGCAAGCAAAGCGTTTAGCAATAAATCTTGAAGTATTTTTTATGAAGTGATTTTAAAATCTCTGAATAGAATGAAAAATATGTTTCGTAAATTTTTATGAGAGATGTACACGTAAGTATTATATATTATGTGTAATAATTTTTAACGTATTAAAAGCGACCTCGCTTATTGAAGACGTAACTTTGAATTTATTTAAATTTGGTAACAAGGTAAGAGTGTAACATGAGAATAAAAACCTTTAAAGGCAAATTTTAATGAAGACGTAACTTTAAAAAGTATAGGTACTGAAACTAAAAAATAAGGACTGCATAAATATTAAAAAAGGAACGAAAAATCTATTTCTAATCAACCAAATGTTTACGTCACATTAAAATAAAAACTGGATAGGAAGAGAAACGAGGTTTGCAATACATTCATTCACCAAGCATTACGTATGCACGTACTCGTATATAATATCGTCGGTTGCAACAAAACGCCATAAAGATCCCATCCATTACATTCCGAGGCATCGGTACGTCGGAATACACCTGTAAAACTATTGAAGGGGCAGAGTGGACAAAACGAAAGACAAATAGGGGATCGCAACAAAACCGCGCGGACTCGGCCCGGCGGACGCGGTAATCGTTTATCTGAGAACAGCGGGACCTTCGCGCGGGCTAATGCCGTGCCTACACTAAAGCCGGCTTAAACGCGTTTTGTTTTAGACACTCAGTACATTTCTCTAGAAGAACAATAAATTAATTGCCATAATTAATAATATCTTGGGACATCTCCACGCACAGCCATCTCATCCCAAAGTATCAACAGAGCTTGTGATATAGTAACCAGATGGCTGATAAACAACTTAGATACTTATAAATATACATATGCAGTATTCGTAACGGGGAGGAGAAAGAATACATCTCTCAACCCAGCTGCGTGTGCTGCGTAGGCGGTGCGAAAAGCAGTGTTCTGCAGTCTTCAACCCGCATGCGTAACGTAGGGATTATGGGCAAAATACCTTCAGGACCTCGTTTAGGCCTCCTATGCCCAGCAGTGGATTTAAACCCTTTTTCCTTTACTCTTGTAGTTAATTTATTTCGCGTTGATCATAAAACGCACATTGTTATGGTTCAGTTTGTCAGTATGACATTCGACATATGTACGCGCATAGAATATTGAGTAGTACCAAACAGAAGAACCGAATAAAAAGTTTAATACTACGGAGCATAAAATCAATTATAGGATTTTTTGTTGCACGATATTTGTATAATATATCGCGATATTTTTTACTTTGTAACGTAATAAAAACCTTACACGCGACTCGTATTAATTCGTACATTTTATGAATTCGCTAACGAACACGTCGTGTGATACAACTGGCACAGGTGGGTCAGTATCGTTACCAGTATACGCTAATGTATGTCCGAGATCACGCAGATAGCGTTATGGATGGCCGGACAGTTTAACTGTTGATGTTTGTATATGTTAATGATTTGCGATCTTGTTATACATAACAACATGCCTGTAATCCCCGAAGAGGTAGGCAGAGGCGTATAGTACACTCCCAAGTTTTACCAGTTACGTTTACGATCCAATATGGAATAGGTGGTGAATCTATTGGCTTACACCGGGCACTAATCTAAACTCCGAGCCACTACTAGAAATTCTAATTCTAGAAAAATCTAATAGTACTCGACCCGGTGTTTGAACCAGGACCTCTCGAGCGGCAGTCGCGCTTGCATACGTGTGGCGCTATCGTAGTGTTACGATTGTCATTGTGGACATTTAATAGACCGGTAGTATAATTTGACTTCAACAGTGACAGTGACATTAAAATAATTCCATATTAGTGGCTGAACGGCACAAATAAAAAATATATTTATTGATAATGTCATTTTTAAAGCACCGAGCACAAAACAGAAATTTTAAAAATCTATTTAATTTTGATAATTTATTTTAGGCTGTTAGTAAGTCAATAATTTTCTAATGTCTTACTCTAGTCTTAATCTAGAGTCTTACTCTAATACTCGAGTCGGAGTCAATACTTTGAAAAGGCCGAACTTCGAATGTACGTAAGGCTAACTTGACAATGCCTTCAGGTCATCGGATCGCGCTAATCGCTCGCATCTCGGCGCGTGGCCGCTTTTCAGTAAATCACGCAGCGTGGCGCCACCGTCGCTTGTCGTCCCCTCTAAATTAGACCGGACACGCGCACCCTGCTCTGAGAACTCTGTCATTTAATGTTACCATAAACGTTTGTTTTGCAATCTATACTCGGACATATTACGATTGTAATAGTACTAGTAAAAATTTGATGCAACTGATTGAGTTTAGTATACATATGGACATTTATTTATCTTTATTCTAATGAAAAAGCTATGTATATCCATACATTAGTGATATTATAGAAAACGAACAATAAGGATTTTTAAACGCTTTTGTAATCTCTTGTTCTAAAATTTTGGAACATGCACTTTTTTATTTTCTTCGAATCGTGATCGTTTCAATAAAACTTCGCTGAAACATACTTTAATATGTACTAAAGGATAATTTCAAGCAAAATAACAAATTTAATCTAAATTATAATTCAAATCATTTAGTGTTGAAAAAGTGCTTTAAAAGTATGTACGAATAAAAACACCGATATCATGTGATAATTAAATTCTTAACGAAGTGCTAATATTAATGCTGAATGCACGCGATGTTTATATGTTGCTATTCATAATACGCGTCGTAATTATAAATTCGATACGGTCATCCACTCCGTAATTAGACGTGCTGATACAAAACTGATTTTATGATAAAATTGAACTATACAGGTCAAAGAGTCGTAGTGTTAAGGTCGTTCCCGTCACTAATGCTAATTACTATAAAAAATTTACCACATACATAATTTCATACAATTACGAAATATTTTACGCGGGTTTATGATATTCGTATAATTATTAGGACATCGATTATTAATAATTCGTTTTCTAATACCTATAATACTGAGAGTTTGGAAGGGTTGTTCGTAATTCGATGTCCGGTTGAGAGTTCTGTTCTCACCCTGAATATTTTTCGCATTGTTATTTTAGTGTATAAAATTACCGATATAAGCATGTATTTAGAAATTTATATAAACTTAACATCACGCCTGTAATCCCCAAAGAGGTAGGCAGAGGAGGGTAGTTCACCCCAAGTTTCAATAGTTACGTTTACGTCCCACTATGGAATAGGTGTTGAACCTATTGCCATACATTGGGCACAGATCCAGATTTCGAGCCACTACTAGACATTTCTACTAGAAAATGTAAATTAGGAAAATCCAATAGCACCCGATCCAGGATTTGAACCCAGGATCTTTCGATTGGCAGTCTCGGTTTCAACCACTCGATCAATGAGGCAGTTATTTGTTAAATGACTGCAAAATATGTATAATGAAGATTATCAGATGTCTGGTTGACATGGTCCAAGTTCTGCCTGATTTATATGCAGATAGCCATTTGTGTAGTTGTCTCATTATAAAATATTTTTATTTTTTACACAAACTCAATCAAATTCGAAGCATTATCATTACATATCACTTCATCAGCACGTCGGAGTCCACTGCCGGCTGATCAGCCGGCTCTGGGTTCAGTCGTCTCTTACGACACCCCGGCATCCCGACTTGAGGTAGGAGAGTATGTTCTTTCTCCTCCCAGATATGGATAATTATCATATCGGAAAACATATATGTTCTTAATACAATACAACTGTGTTATCAGTATAACGGATAATGTGTTTCATCATCATCATCATGTAAGATTAATATGACATATAAATTCTATTACGCATCATTTGATTGAACATTTCATGTGACTTTTCGTATCAC
This sequence comes from Apyrrothrix (Melanopyge) sp. n. Burns01, assembly GCA_018237605.1. NCBI lineage: Eukaryota > Metazoa > Arthropoda > Insecta > Lepidoptera > Hesperiidae > Apyrrothrix > Apyrrothrix (Melanopyge) sp. n. Burns01. The sequence continues at coordinate 11,182 of DVPD01000485.1, forward strand.
TCGCGAAGGGGTCAACGGCCTTCGAAATTCGAATACCCAAGCGATCCGAATCACGCGTATTCGAGCATATAACT
>DVPD01000486.1:0-11252 GCA_018237605.1 Apyrrothrix (Melanopyge) sp. n. Burns01
CTATGGTAATATTTTAAATAATCTCATGCACATTTCTGCAAAAAACCTTAAATTTCCATCCGGATTCAACAACCTCTAGTAATGCAAAATGTGATTTTATATTTTAAAATAAATTTATTAATACTTAGAAATAAGCGCATGTAGTTCTTTTAAATAAATTTATCGGATCCCAAAAATCAAAGTTGAAGGTTCCCACGCTTTGTGAAAGAGCTTTGTGCGGTTGCAGACGTTCTGAAACTTAGAAATACTTAAAGCAACACGATGTAAACGTTTTACTTAATTCATATGGATATTCCTACATTAACAACAAACCACAGATAAATAAATACGTTTCAAGAAATCAGTCCAGCCACAGAATGAATAATCGAAACATCGATGCACAAATATTAAAAACGAATTAAATGATTATAAAAATCTAATTTCAAAATGTAATTAATATTTGAATTCTCATGAAGGCTCAATATCTAAATACATCTGTAATATATTTAGTACACCGATTATCCTTCGATCGATGAACATAATATTTATACATGTGTTTATACACATATTATATCACAGATATTTTTTTCGGTAATGGTATGTAAGGAATATCCACGTTGGCCATCGCAAGGAAACAATGAGTAAAATGATGAGATAATTAGAAGTGTTGTAAATAAGTCCCGTTTATCTCACGATCAGACAGACGGCACAGTAAAATTTATTATTAATTTAATAATACACCACACAGTGATGTGACAGTTAAATTATCGATACTTCAATGTATTAAAATATATCATTTAGAAACTTTTGACATATTAAAATTCTATACAGATTTGGATAAGATTGAAAGGACATTTGAAACTTAAAGCAAAATTTCTGTAAAAAATTTCTACTGTATTCCAAACCACAAATAATTAAGAATTCTAACTAATAGTGTAAATTATTGTATTGTGTGAACTATGTTTTATATGTCACTACCAATCAAGAAAGAAACCCTTATGACACAAAATATATTTCCCTGAAACCCATAAAGGTGGCAACAAACAACGACTGCCAGGGACTGCCAAGGGCCGTCTGCTGCGAGATGTACATCCGTGGAGACTCGAGCAGCAGTTGGTGATCATTCATCGTGTCCAGTCAGACGCTGCTACCTATTTGAAATCTACATGCAAGTTTATCACAACTATGAGGGCTAAAGCATTCAATACTTGTCAATAATGCGGTATTAACTATAAAATCGTTATAACAATTCCTACATATACCTTATTATAACCTTTACTAGTCTCATACATAATCACGCCAGACATCAGAAATAGACGGAGAACACCGAGTACCTAATATTCCTGTTCTTACTCACTCTAATTCTGAACTATATTAACCTAGGCTAGGTGACAGACATACATGAGATACTCGACTTGTCACTAAGGAGGAACCCTCATAGATATCATCACACATCATCGTCATTATTATCATCAACCTATTTCAGTCCACTGCTAGGCATAGGCCTCCCCAAAGGGCGCCATCGCGCCCTGTCTTCGGCTTGCCGCATCCAGCTTCTGCCTGCAGCCTTTCGCAGATCGTCATTCCACCAGTCGGAGGGCGTCCTACACTACGCTAGCCGAGCCGCGGTCATACAACACATCACTAGAAGACATAATTACCCCGCCCGTGCACTCCGACCGGCGATCGCTCAGATAACACACAACAACTCATTGTTGTGACTATTTGTTCTCTCACGGCCATCGACCTCTGGCTAGCGGGAGGTGAACGGGCTTCCTCATCCTTGCTGAGGTGTAAGTCATCGCATTAGCCGCGCTACCCGACCCATGGAATTTCAACGTGTGCGCTATTTCTCCCTATATTTTATCATCTTTATATGAATTATCCGGGATTGCCGCTTGCCTCTTTATACGAATTATCCGGGATTGATCGAGTGGTTGCAAGAGCGACTACTGAGCAAAAGGTCCTGGATTAGAGTAGGGCAAAGTATTATTATTAGGGTTTTTCTGATTTCCAGTAATAGCTTGAAGTCTGAATGTGCCCGGAGTATGGCGATATTATCACCCCCTATTCCATGGGACGTATAACATAACTGCTGAAAATTTGGGGTACCCACTACATTCCTCTGCCCACGGCTTCGAGGAAATACAGGCGTGTTGGTATGTAATTTTATCTGGCTCGAAGAACCAACAATAGATTCATAAATATAAATAATTAAATCGAGAGTACAGATATTTTCTTGTATATATTAAGGTATTTTTTAATTTAATGCTCAAGCTTCATTACAATTTTTTAAATTGACGTTTCATATTTAAGTTTTATGCAAAAGTTTGTTATCGATACTTTTGAAAAAACCGTTAAACGCCAAAACTAAACTGTCAATATACCTCTTGCAACCGTTAACAACGAGTGGGTGTTATTGATTTTGTTCTTGAAAATACTTTAAATTCTTTATGAGACGTGTTTTAAATCTTTTAAGGAAACTGTCAACTGCAGTCATAATATGTTTTTCAAATCTGTCATAAGGACTCTAGTAGGCATATACCACCTGGAAATAGCTTTTGTCATCTTTAGTATTGCATAGAATGGCACTAGTGCTACTGAAATTAGGCGGATCATTCCTTTCATGAATGTTTGTACAACAAATGGCGCCATCTATAATGAAGGTTATAATATCATCATACAATGAAAGACAACTTTTTACAAAAACAGTTTATTTCTTATTTTTCTTCTCTGATATCTCTCTTTTCCTCTTGTTGATTGGATTTCGCGGGTCATAAATGTCGAACCAATCATCGCCTTTCGTCGAGGCATCTTTAGCCAGCACCGCACCTTTGTCTTCGAATTTTAATGTGTGACCCAACCTAAAATAAATACACTTGATTAGGCAAACCATTTCACAATCGAAAATTCAGAACGTCAGAATGTGAGAAATTTTTTCAAGCACTCTATAACGCATGTATAAGCATAAATATAAAATCGAACACAAGCTGCGCTAATGTGCCATAGAACAGGCCTTCCTTTATATAAGGTTTTTCATGTTAAATTCCACTGCAGGAGTCCTTCCCTATAATTGAGAAAGGCCCAGCTTTCAGTATACTTCATTTTTTTTATTGATAATTAGATGACAAAATATTTCCAATGGTAAATTATTCTTATTAATATACCATCACGACAGGCCACTTTCGGGTTAGGCGGAGAGCAATGAGTTAAATATCTCTATCCTTACAGACAAGATCGGCTTTTTATACATTCATGGGAAGAAACATTATGTTTCAAATCACGCGTCAATAAACAGGTTCATACCAATCGTCATTATTCAAGTTCTCGTCCTCGGTGTCCTCTTTCGACTCTTCAGCGTCGCCAGCTTGATTCTTCTCTTTGATTGCGTGGAGTTTATTTTTGAACTTGGCTAAGAGCTGCAGGGTGAAATCCTCCCTTTAAATAAAAACACACATGTTGAAAATACAAAGAAGAACGTTTTATTGGATGGACCGAGGGTATAAAATGGGAAAACGAAGGAATGACTAAAAATATTAGAGATGATAATATAGGTAGATTTTCCAACATGTTTTAACGCATTCTATTTCCTCGTTGATTCAGTGGTTGCCAGTGCGGCTGCTGACCAAGAGGTCCTGAGTTCGATCCGCGAGTCGCTATTGCGTATGTCTAACTTGAAATTCTTAGTAGTAGCTCGGAATTTGGAACTATGCCCTGTATATAGCAATAGAATTAAGCCGCCTTCTGGGACATTATGGGACGGAAACGTAACAGGTCAAATGGAAGAGTACTACACTCCTATGTCTATCCCTTCGTGGACACACAAGCGTGATGTTACGTTTTTTACATTTTTTTAACAGATTTTACGTTGCCCGTAGTATAAGACTTTAAAATGATCAGTATTAGAACCCATGAACTGGCATCCAATCTGATATCCTAATTTGGGATGACTTCCGTATGCTGACCACACCCTTGGGCCAGAAATAAGTCTAAGTGATCGCAACATGTATATCCGTAGACCCTAGAATTTAGCCTCTCGACGTAATTAAACCAACCCAAAGATTATACTGCAAAATGTTATTTCGTTAATAGAGTTAAAACCTGTAGTGTGAGAAGAACCTTTTTATACAACGCAAGTAATTACGGCCAAGTTGTGTTTGATGGTCGCGAGGTAATGTCGTTTCGACCACACGGACCCCTCTTATATTCTAATTGATTACCTATATCCCGAGCCTGTGTAAACATATAATATCATTCATATCACATGATACACCAATATCATTCATATTTCGGAACAGCACGCACATGGCCGATTTTAAGCCAGACAAAGCCTGGGCTATAGTCACCAGACAGATGGTAAACTACGTAATATATAAATTTGTATATATGTCGGAGAAGTACAGTTCTCAACGACATGATCAGTGGTAGTCGTTACGGGTAATGCAGGTACAAAAGGAAGTATGATAATAGTCATTGAATCTGTTACAAGTATCCAAATCAAGCAGTGAGTTTGTGACACTGACTAAACCCCACCCCGCACAATATATTCCTCGATAACTTCGTCTTGTCTGTAATCTTGCTGTCATCTGTCACCCGGTCCCGTGTCTCGGTCCCACTAGTGACATCTATATGGCGTCTCTAGCTCTTATTGGACGAGAGACAATACAATATCTTGTAATTTTATTATTATAATTCGTTCCACTGTCCATATATGAATTTTTAAATACATGAGTATATACATTTATTGCCATCGTGTGTAGTATTCTATGCTGTCATTTCAAATAAAGAATATTTGTATCTGGCCACCAATATAATTCCAAATTTAGATTTAACTTTTGTACGATAAATCTTTATTTTTTAAAATATTGATGAGTTCAAAAAAAAAATACATGGAATATTTTTACAATTGTATATTTTTATTCAGTGATAAGGTAATAAATTAATACTATAATTTGTCCAGTTCTACTTCCATATAAATTACTTAAAACCTTATCATGCTTAAATGCCTGTAATCGACCGATGAGCGAAAAGCAAAGTAATAGACCCATAAATGAAATGTGTAAAAATACCCAATACACTTTCAATAACTGAAAGGGTTGTTTCAAAGTGTTTAATAGAACAATAAAATGTCTGATTATCAAAGAAAATCGATCGATCAGGAGGAGCATAATTTATTTTATACTGACTATCGGACGGTTGCTATATACAAGATAATACAAAAATTCTAAATACCTATGAACATAAGCACTAAGTCTTAAAAAGTCTTAAAAAACAATTGACTATATAATATCATCCGAATCTTCTGTATGATCCACAATCGCTTCATCCCATGGCCCGTATATATTATCCTTGTATCTCTGCCATCTAACAAACATAATGGGGCAGTATACACTCAACACGACAACACACAGGAGGAAATAACACAGCAGCGTCTCCGAGACGGTATACAAAATAATACTGGTCAAAAAAAGTATACAAAAAAATAAAAACAAAAACGTTCTCGTATGCAAAATCACGTGAAACAACTGCGGGCTTAGAACGAATATAATAACAGATATGGTCAGCAAAACAAACGCATCGAACGGCGTAGACAATCTAGACACGAGACACACAGAAGCAAATATCGCCGCGTTGATCGACAGCGACTTGGACACAAACGCCGCTGGCACATCGTAGTCGAAGAATATCAGATGTATGAACATCATTATTACCGCCCAAGCGTATATAGTGTCTGTGCTGACCGTATCCGTGAGCGTGTGCAAAATAGGAGACAGGATGTACCCTATCACTAAGTAAACAAGGACTATTTTTAAATGTCTCAAAAAAGCACCGCCTTCCACGCACACGTACAGAAAATAGCACACACACGTAGTCACAAACGTTGCATATATCACTATGTATGTCTGTATCCACTCATTGTACATATACACGAACAGCAGAACATATAGAACACAAAGGGAGAGTCTGAGCACAACACGAAATGAACCTTGCACCGCTTTACATAGAGACACTTTTTCTACGAACAGATTCCGTTTTAAATCCTCTAGAAACTTCGAATCTGTGTAATTGTCGGGATAGTCGCGGTTCTCATACAAATTCTTCACCCACATTTTCTTTTTTGTGCCTTTCCTAGTGAATTTCGTTCGTCCGCTTCTGAAAAGACCGTTGCTATCTTGAATGACACTATCACTTAGGTAAAAATATTCACTTGTTAAAACAATTATTTTATGCACTAAACAACAAATATATCGAACGTACGGTAATAAATATTGTAAATTTGTATTTTGTGAAATTTAAACTTTTTATGTAATGAAAAATGTCCCAACATTTTGTTATAAATTCCCGAGCACGCTTTTGAATAGAGTATCCACACTTGCCGAATTGAAAAAGGATGACTTCGATACTGGTCTGTTATAAAAGGAATTTTTTAAAATAATTAAACACGGCTGTTATCCACTTTTATTATTTAGAATATGTCGTCAATTTTGTGAACATTTTAAACGTAACATCACGCCTGTAATGCCCGAAGAGGTAGGCAGAGGAGTGTAGTACACTACCACGTGTCACCAGTTACGTTTACGTCCCAATATGGAATAGCTGGTGAGTCTATTGCCATACACCGGGCGCAAATCCTGACTCCGAGTCACTACTAGAAGTTCAAATTTTAGAAAAATCTAATAGTACTGTACTAGTACTCTATCCAATAGTACTACCCGGGATTCGAACTCCGGACTTCTCGATCGGCAGTCGCGCTTGCAACTAACACGACCAACGAGGCCGTGACACAGGTCAGATTTTGGCTAATAGAGGTAGACTCAAAAGTCTCGAATTTCGGTAACCTGTCCGTAGCATCATTGATGTTTTATTCACGGACAAAGCTGCAAGAGATACATTTATCACACACAAGATTTATTACGACCCATGAAATACAAAAATCAAAGATACGATGGAAATAATGCAAAACATAAATTTGTATTTTGATAGAAAACCATGATCCATATTGAACACCGGGCTCTGATCTACATAAGGGTTATGCATGTCAGATAATATTTATGGCAAGATTGAAACAGTATCTTTAAATTATACTATAAATTATACATTTATTTAGTTTAAGCACAGTAATTTTTATTTACATTTGTAAATTGTCCATAGATAAGCTTAAATAATGAAGTAATTTTTTAATCACAAAAACGAACACTTCATTTAACCTATTACTGTTTTATTAGATCACATACTTGGAAGCCACAACTATTTTTGCTTGCGTCACACCAATGCCCGCAATACAATGCACCAGTACACTATATATATAGGAAATAATTAACTTACCTCGCAGAACCCTTTTTCGGTATCTTCTCTTTCATCTTCTTATACTTCTCCTGCTCCTCGACATACTGCTTGTACATTTCGTTATCCTCTTCTATATTTTTAGTTTTACTATCGTCTTTCTCGCTTTCTTCTGCAGCTTTGTCTTCTGAGCGGCCTTTCATTTCCTTCTTGAGTTGTTTTATTTCGTTTCTTATACGTTCTCTGGAAACATTACGCATTAAGATGCCTAGTGATCATTATAACAACGCAAATAATGTGTAAGACCAATAAAAAATACCTCTCTTTTTTCCTCTCCATGTCTCTCTCCATTCCCAAATAGTACTTTTCCTCTGGTTCATCCTTCGCCTCTTCCTCTGTATCTTTCCTTCTCTTACTATCCCGCTCTTCTGGACTCTTTTCTCTCTTTCTATTGCCCAATTTATCACGAATACTGCTCACTGTTTCTGCTGTTTCACTTCTCTTTTTTTCCAATTCTTCGAGTGATATGTTTTCACTTATGGTATTTTCGTCCTGCTCCAATTCTGTGAACGAAAAATCAATAATTACATTTTGAGCGTCGAGACTTATTACTAAAACTCTAAACCGTATACTGTTATCTGACTAAACTAATTCACATACAAAATAAAGCGTTAATAATCAAATATCTTGATAAAAATGAGACATTCCAACTTAGTCATCATGGGTTCTAGAGTAACGGAATTAACTTTATACCAGTGCGGGATAATTATAGACCTGTGTGAGGACGTGACATCTATGGATAATTAATCAACTAAAGGACTACATAAGTTTTATATAGCACACACGTATCAAGTTATGACACACAGGTTATAAAGATTAAAGACATTGTAAATAACAAACAGTGAGGATTAATAGAAAAGGTTCGAGTAACAAATCACCTGCCGCCGTCTTCTTGCTGAGCTTAGGGTCTTCTAACAGATCGTGTGTCGATTTGGGTTTCCCACGATATTCTTTAGCTTCGCCCTCATCTTCTTCAGCTTCTTCTCCAAAAGACAATAGACCGAAATTTCTGATGAATTACAATTATACAATTATACCATCTAATAAATTCTTACAAAAAATATTGCCTAGTTTGCAAAATTTTAATACGCGGCTGGTATAATCCAACTAGGATAACCAAACAACAAATAAGAAAAGTAAAGACCTTCTTATGTATATAAGTAATGATTTTCTTATCTTATTATTGCTTCATCGACATGCCTGTCTATTTTCTCATATATTGATATATTGATCAGCAGTTGTGCTTGCAATCACCAACCAATGAAGCAGTCAAATTAGTATGATGTTCATACATTTACAATTTACTGTCCATTTACAATGGCATAGTTTAATAATACATACATACATTTTTTACATGCCTAAACAAATTACATGAATAGGATTGCAATCTTATCTATTTGACTGGTATTGCTGCCAATAATGTTGCCTTGAATAAATAAACTAACACGGATTTGTTTAATACCATGTTCAATAAGAATAAATTTTATTATGACGATTTGCCCACACTAAATTTGATAAGAATATACAAACTTCACCCCCCGCCGTTCCTTCTTCTTTTTCTTTGGCGCTTCTTCTACCACTTTAGCAGCGACTCGAGGCACTATGTCAGTATAGGGATTAATCAACACTTCAGTGCTGGTTATTTTGTGTGGATGATCCGGTCTATCATCGGGGCCTATTAGACCTTCGGCCAATTTGAGTACATTGTAGATAGTTTCGCCTGTCAAACATGGAATAAAATTAATAGAGGCTTGAAGAACTAAAAATTATATACAAAGTATACTTGGTGATGATGATAATAGTTGGTGTTTAATCTCTCAATATATCTGAATAAATTTTCCAAACAAACCATATCACATGTACATATATTAAAGAAATATTGTGGATGACAGAACCGTTTAACCAATGTTTAGCTCTGTTAGCACTACTACTGCAAGTAATACCAAGTGGTGTGCTTATGTTGTTGATTACCAGTTTATTAGTTGTGATGGGCAGTTTCCAGGTTAATCCTTCACAAATAATCAAATCTGAATTAAATACATATCAATACTTTAAAAGCTCTAAATAAATATAAATGATGCTAGTTAAAATTCCTCCTTCATATGTACTGACGTTCACCCTCATAAACCTTCCAAACTCGCCTATCAGAAACAGTCCATCAAGCAAGCAAGCAAGCTTATGTATACAGCTAGCTAGTAAATAAATATCATAATTACAGATACATTTCTTACCTGTGACTTTTCCGAAGATAGTATGTTTGTTCTGCAGTTCTGGAGTTGCAGCGAGGGTGAAGAAGAATTGCGAACCATTATCATCCTTTCCAGCGTTGGCCATGGCAACCAGGCCGCGCCGGTTGAAGCGAAGACGTGAGTGGAACTCATCCTGAAGATATAAGCTATAATTATTTATAATACCTATAGTCATATGTACATTAAATGATCGCAAAGCTTCTTCTATTGTTAGCCACAAGTCAACTCTCACAATGAGAAGTGTTAAGCCCATAGCCAGTCACATTGGCCTAGTTTACACTTTGTACACCATAACAGGCATAGTGGAAAACTGTTGGTGACTAATGAATTACTTTACATCCAGTAGCTTTTAATATTTTGAAATAGGACAAAACATAGGATGTCCAAAAAACAACTAAATAATGTACTATAAGATTTTTTTTTTAAATATTCCAAATGTTTCATCTGAAATCATACACCTTTTTTCCTGTAGTGGGGGAAAGAACATTGTTTTAAAATGTTTATTTAAGGAGAGAACAAGTATTAAATATGGCAACTTTACCTTAAAAGTATCTCCATATACAGATTCGCCACCTGTCCCATCACCATTTGGGTCTCCTCCTTGCACTATAAATCCTGGGACCACCCTATGGAAAATAGTTCCTACAAATTGAAGTTAGTTTATATTAAAATTTCATATGGAATACTGTAACGTATCAATAACATCTCACATACAAAGACATACAGAAGGTTTCATTTTCCAGTGCTACTACACACACATACGTAAAAATGAGTACACCATTAAAAAGTTAATAAAACAGGCGTACACCGTCTTACACTGTGTAACATGTAACTTTGCAAATGTAACATTACACCTGTAATCCCCAAAGAAGTAGGCAGAGGAGTGTAGTGCACTCCCATGCTTCACCAGTTACATTTACATCCAACTATGGAATAGGTGGTGAATCTATTGTCATGCACCAGGTACAAATTCAGACTATGAGTCACTTCTATAAATTCTAAGTTAGAAAAATCCAGTAGTATCCCACCAGGAATTTAAACTCAGGATTTCTTGATCAGTAGTTGTGCTTGCAATCACTCAAGCGATGAAGCAGTCAAATTAGTATAAAGTTCATATATTTACAATTTACTGTCCAGTTACTGGTGACCAAAGCTATGTTTCAAGAGGAAAACTCATTAGGCCTTTTAATAATACATATATATATATACATACATATTTTCACCTCAAGTCCCTTACAGGGTTGGCAGAGTACTAATAATAATTCCTTGTAACACAAACATACATTTCATATAAACTTTGATACATTCCAGATAACAAATTATGCGTATTTCAAACCCGTACCATCATAATAGCCCTCCAAGCACAATTGGATGAAGTTGCGACATGCTTTTGGAGTCTCTTTAGTCCATAGCTCTATATCTACTTCACCTGCGGTAGTTTTTAGTAATACCTAGAAAAACAAGAATTACAAACTTTATAACTGTGGCCATATTCTGTTACAGAAGCAATAATCAGGCTGGCAGGTCTGATTGTTTAGTCACTTGAGTATCCACCGATTGATATCAAACCTTTCCAAGTGCTGGCGGTTCTTGAATGTATATATTACTCATTTTAAATCACAATACAATAGCTATTAAAGTATTCTATCTCTTATCATTCTTAAGCAATATAGTATTTAA
>DVPD01000487.1:0-11243 GCA_018237605.1 Apyrrothrix (Melanopyge) sp. n. Burns01
GTTTAATTCATATGTCAAGTATTACTGCTTTAATTCTCCTCAAAACTCAAGGTTTCACTGAGGCCTTATCACCTGCAAGAGAAGTCTATGAAGAATTCCATACAATCTAGATATTTCTAAATCTTAGTGTGAGTAGTATTTGAAGATTTTCCTGCTATCTGAAAAATGCTAAACGCAAACAGCCGCTAATAAGCCATTGATACTAACAATTACAATAAATTACAGACGTAGCGTTACGTTTATGTTTTACGTACTTACATTAAGTTTAGAAATCTAATATTGCTGGAAATATTATACTCACTAAAAATCTGACCACCATATTCATCATCTGCATCATCATTTTCATCATCAACTCCTTTTTCCTTCACTGTTAGTGTCCGGTCTCTTCTTAGAATAGACGGATTAAGGACATGATCTGCCACATTGGCCAACACTTCACACGTGTCAGAGAAATTTATAGGGAACATTATTGTGTGCACGTTTCCTCGCGAGGTTTTCAGTTCACTGAATTATATTCAGTGAGAAAAGATTTCTCAATAAATAAGATAATAGAAAACTGTTACCAGTTAATTGCACTGATAAGAATAACTTAACTTACTTACTTAATAAAACTACTTAAGACACAACAGCGAATTTAGTTAATTATGTGACTTCAAGTGATGTAGACTACATCGGAATGTAGTTTAAATGCTTATCTACGTAAATTTCAAAATCAATGATGTACTAGATCAAAGCAAGAGTTCTGAGCGGGGTAAGAAACATATATATAGGTATATATATAATTTATGTATTTATGTGAGAATGTGTCCTCGGCTCATATTAAAATTTTATTTATCATGCGATTTATAATTCAAAGCATAAATACACCGCAAACTGCATGTGTTAAATAAAAAAATCACATATGCAGTTTCGGATTTATTTGAAAACTGAAAGCTATTACAGATTTTTGATATAGACATTTTCAATATAAATTCGGATTAAACTTCGTCTCTTTCAGCATATTTTTACATTACTGGAAACCGATACACAGTCGGTTTTGCGCGCAAAATCAATGGACACTTTATTTTGTCTGTAATTGTATATGTTCACAAATTCGATTAAACAGCTGCGAATTAAAAATTGAACCTCTCTCGTATGAATACAACGTACGTTTAGGAAAAATCCCAACAATTGATTTTTACAACGAAGATATTTAATTAATGTACCTCTTTACCTATTACCTCCAGTTTGTAAAGAGCGTACTGTTTTAATTGTCACCACGTTTACCTAGTCTGTACCTTCCAAAGTCCAGTTAGGCTTAATTTGTGTTGAAGTTAAAAGAGTCCTGTGGGTAACTTAATAATTATTTCTTATATGTATACGTACTTTTGTGAATACACAATAATAATACGTTTGTAAGTACATCTGTTGTGTGCACTTGATCTTCTGGCACATTCCTTTGAATGGAGTCATTAAAATCGAGCTGAATAACGTCTTTATAAGATGTTCTTTCTGATGTCAACTTTAAAATTTAATGCGCTGAGTTATTGTTAGTACATTCGTGACGATTACATGCGCGCTAACGAATTTATGTCCCACTTGTCTTTCGCCCTCACTGGTACCATCATAATGTCTGAAATCAGTATTTTTGGATCTTTATTGGTTTTCAAAAGGACTGTGAAAGTGGATTTGGTGAAGCTTATAAAGTGTAATAAGAAAAGTGGTACCTTTATATTTATTTATTGAATGAAACCAGATGTTTCGAAATAACTTTATTTTTGTTCATTCCAACTATAGGTATGTATGCAAATGTGTGAATAAATGAATAAAGTAGATTAGTGAGTCGGTAGGAAGCTACACAAGCTTACAACGTGTTATTGATTTATTTTATAAACGCATGCAAGACATGAGTTATCTGGTAAATATTCACAAGAAGTAGTAAAGATGAGCTGTCTGTTTGTTATAACTAAATATTCAAACAAGTACCTACCGTTCTGATGTGTGCATATCAACGGACGAACGAACTCGGCAGCTACTCCGTAAAACATAAATATTATCGTTCAGAAGGCCGTTCTCAATCGAACTTATTTTTCCGACTGCCGACAGTTATTTCATATAAATTAATGGCGCAAGTCGTCACGGAGCAGACGCCGACCTCTATTTATAAACTGACGAATGAGACGCGGCGAGCGCACGCGCACGCGTCCCATCATATTCCAATTACAAATAGCTGTCATCATCTCTACCCAACATGTTCTGTTTCTCGTGTTTTAAGTAAACTTCTTTTCGATTTCAAATATTTTCTAGCCGCGTACAGAGTTGAGACGCTCCTATTTTACGCGGACGAGTATGTAGGTCAGTGTTTCCGAGTGCGAATGAAAAGAGAGTGTTCCGTGTATGCGTGCGGTTGGCGTCGTATGAAATAAAATTATGAATTATGATATTACGGATGTTGCGAGCGTCTCTCTCACACACGAGCGAACGGAAAGTGAGCGAACGAGACGCAGGGCGGCGCAGCGCGTCGGTTCGGCTTCGAAAGGGTTATTATATATGAATTATGATGACGCCGGTTCTCCGTCGGCGGTAATATCGTTATGAATATGCTGCGCTCCTTTCGCTCATTGGCGGGAAGCACGTCCGCCTTAGATGCTGCGGGAACGCCCCCGGTGGTCTTTTTTATTCGTTTATTGACATTCAGATATGCACATTGCGAGTGGCGATGCACAGGCTGTAATATTTTGCCTGGAACAGAGATAAGTCGGGCGAACGAGCGGTCGCACCGAGAATTTGGGATGCAAATACAACAGACTGCCGTATGTAAACGAACTTATGCTACTCATGCGGTATAGCGCCCGCTATGAGACCCACTCAGACGTTTCCTGCATTATATCAATTTGCATTTCAGCAGGTATACCTACCTATGCTACACAATGAATTCACATAGGCACCACAATATCGACCAGTACCCGCTTGCATTTGGAAGCAATACATCGAAATAGTAATATATCCGTTTTAATTTTTTGACAACTAAATTTCGTCAATTAAGTCTTATAAGATCAACAAGGCTAAATCTTATAAGATTTAATAAACCTACCTACACTATTTTACGTATTTGTCAAATGAACATAAGAATTCGTTACAATCCTATTAGAATAAGAATTAGATAATATTTAATCGTAGGTATGTACTGGTTATTATACCTACTTTCCTCTTTAAATAGATATATGAGACCGAAATAGATTACTACATCCAAACAATAATACTAGGGACTATTAAAGTGACGAGAAATTTAACAATTTTTCAAAATCGCAGAAAAATGACAAACTGAACGTGTCGGTTGAGGAAACAACAGCACACGTCGTGATGAAGAACGCTGTTTCCACGAGCTGGGTTAAGTGGGTTGCGTAGACCAGCGCGTGGAGCGAGCAGTCGTGGCATTCACCTTGTTGGAAGCGCGCCAACTGCCATCCGCGACCGCGCCGGCCTTTCCGTTTATATGATCTGTTGACAGCGCTTCTTCATTATTATTTACGGTGGATTAAGTCTTCTAGAACTCCACTTGCTGGAACGTCCCTTTAATTTACAAACACTATCGAGATTGCGATTTGAATAACGCAAGAAACAATTAAACAACTATGTGTGCAATTTAATTATACTGTATTATGTACGCACGTTGTACATGTGCAATGTTGTTGTTCATTCAAATAATGTATCTAAATAGATAGTTAATTGTATTTGCGGATTTAAGCTGTAATTCCCCCTCCTTATTACTTACTATATTAAATTTTTTGCTCTGAAAGAAACGTGTGCGTACCCGCCAGAAGTGTTTTCCTACATATCTAGCGTTGTACAATTGGAATAGGTACGCCAATAGCGAGTACTGTTTTTCAATTAACAATACATCTATCGTTACAATAGTACTCGGTAAAAATCTAAGTTACTTAATAGTTTTCTCTTGTTATCGCATTATGTGGCGTAGTGCTAACAGCGTATCATTTATACGAGCAAAAAGCGTATCATTTAATAAAAAACGGCCGTTGAATAGTACAGAAAGAAGTTAAAGTGCGCAAAAACGTAAATATTCAGTGGTTAGTCTAGCACATATCAAGAACGCCTCAACTGTGACCAATATAATGCTCAGTTGGGCACACAATGTTAATTTGATAATGACCACCGTCACTAACCAGGCCAGACACGGCTGTTTGTTAGTGTAAGATTACGGAAAAAACTTTATTGCCACGCACATTCATTACAACGGAACGTTGACGTACACGTACTTACAACACGTAGTAAAGCGATTCCCTTGTAAAGCCGCTCGCGCTCCCGCCACTGACGCCATCTCTTTCTTCTGGGAAAGCTGTGAATTTGTCAAAATTAAAATACAAAGGCCTCGCGAGCATAAAACTGGTAATTAATAAAAGCATTGCAAGGGAAATAATTGGCCATTGTTTTGGGGCACCGCCGGCAGCGGGCCTCCGTTGCGCGTGTTCACTCACCTTCTTTGACAATAACGCTGGCGCCCATATAAAAACTTGACCAAAATAAGGTTTGGCACGAAGTTTAAATATTTAAAAAATAAATTGATTTTAGCTGTTTATGTTCATTTGGCTTTTGCGTATCTTGTTTTTAGTGACTACACGTATGTTTTAACTCTTCTGCTTTTTAAATACATACATACATACACATCTTCACCTCAGATCCCTCAAGGGTTAGGCAGAGAGCGCTGAGCGCCAAATATCTATATTTGTCATTTATGATATGGACCACATTTGATTTAAATTTCCTATCACTTTTTTTACTCATGATGAATGGTCGATGGATAGCAAATTTTTTAAATGAATAAAAATTTTGATTTAAATTTCTTACGACTTTTAAATTTCTGATGCAAGTATCAACAGACTAACGTACCGATTGATATGTTTGTCACATAATTGCCTTAGTCTTGCTGCATTAGTGATCGCTGCATACTGTCCACTATACTGTCATACCCCAACTTATTATTGTCAATAAGGAACATAATACCCATGACCATACTTAGGTATGACGTCATATCAGGAATGTATACTCTAGGAGTCGAGCCACGTAGTTAGATAGCTCAAACATTTCTTACTCAGTTGTAATAAGATTGTAATTTATTCATATATACTCATTGATGAGAACATTGCAGTCTCATTAGAAATTTGGATTTATCCATATGAACAATTTAATAATAATGATATAGCTTTGGAGGCTTTAAATTTCTACTGCGGGTAGCTAACGCCTTTGGGTAATATTTGAACAAACTGTAATTAGTATGTCTGACATATGTACATATATACATATGTATGAGACTTGATGCGGTACTAGGGATTCAGAATCTGGATGCAATATCCATGAAAAGTTTTCTAATAGAGACAAAAAGACATTACTATACATACTCATCAAACGACAATTCAATTCATCATGTCAAAGCGTTGTAATTAATATGTCTGAAATGTGATCAGAGAAATTCTGTAATGTTATCGTGATGACGTTTTCATAACGTCGAGTTATATCGATAAGGCTACAGCAGTGACATTGTGTGGCGACACTGACCGCTCGTGATTGGAAAATAATTTAATTATAATTGACCCTTGAATTAGTAGTGAATACGGGAACAAAAATGTTAAGTATTATTAATGATTGGTAAAATGTCATTTACATACCTTTGTAATATTTTCCAAGTTGTCAAATTAATTTATATTATTATTATATTGCCACGCCAAGTCCCTTACAAAGTAGGCAGAGAACAACGAGTGCTAAATAGCAATACTCTTGGAGACCTACTGACGTACTTCTTCCGTTCCTTCTTACGTTCTACTTCTTCCGTTCCTTCTTACGTTTTACTTCTTCCGTTACTTCTTACGTTCCGGAGACATCTGATTTCCTCACCGGTCAGTATCCGGCATAATTCGTCAATATCGATGAGTCCTGGCCTCCTTCCTCTGTCAACACATTTTATAAAATTACATGCACTTTCAAGTAAAACAATAATGTTCTATATTCACCAAAGAGTTTTATTTAGCATATCCTACAATGTTCTGAACATGTTACGCGATACTTGGCCGACGCAAAGATCAACTATGGACTTCGAAGCTCACAAACCCGTCCCATCTCCAATGGAATACCTGGGTTTAATTTAAAACTCATAATAACAGATATTCCTAAATATAACGTGCAAGTTGGCAAGATGGCAATGCTTACTAACGCTTAAGCGAAGGAAATATAAGCAGTAAATGTCGAGAACTTTCTAGAAACTGAAAACATGGAATAATATGAACTAAATTATTATTCGTTTTCATTCATTATACACTTAGCTTCAAACTATATCATAAAATTGCGAGAACATTCTAAAAGTTGAAAACGTAATAATGACAAAGGATTACACTCCTACCTTATAAGTATGGTATTAAAATATTCTGTGCTGTAAGAGCGATACACACAGGTCTGAAAAGGACGAAACGGTTCGCTAAATCGTATCTGCTACAGACTGCGAAAGAGTGGGATTCCGTGCCGGCGTCTATTATTCCCGATTCATACAACCTGGAGTTATTCAAGGCAAGAGTAAATGGGCACTTCCTAAGCAAGCGCGCCACATCCTAGGCTGCATCCCGCTTTCCATCAAGTGGGATAGCAGTCAAACGCGCGCCTATAGCTAATTAACAAAAAGACACCTATAGCTAAAAGACAACAATATTTTCGTTCGGTCAGAAATCGAACCCAATCCCCGGCTCCGCAGTCAAATTCCTTAACCGGTGAATAAACAATCCAGTCGTATTAATCAACGAATAGCTGTTACAGAGACTTTAAAAAGTTACAAATCATCGAATTGCAGAGCCCATATATTATAGATACATTGAAACATACGTATTATCACGTCTGTTTCTCATAGGGGTGGGCAAATACTAAGATTTCCACTTGTTACGGTCCTGGCTAACTTTTTTCAGCGCTATATCCATCGCCATCAACCCCTTTTGACGTTCCATTATTCGAGACGGGGCTATATGTATAGATGTCTTGCATTCATGCATATATGTATGTGTGGGTGTGCACATTTGTATTGGTGTGGCTGTGTTGCTCGAGGTGACTCGGATTGCAATAATCTATCGACACAACAACACGGGCTACACCACATTCAATACATTGCAAGTGCTATCTTGTATACCATCGCCATATTGGACTTTGTTGTAAAATCAATATAGACCGGCGAGACACTTCAATTGATCTCGCTTGGCTATAACAAAAGAACGAGTGCAATCGTAATCCCTTATTGAGTTCGTTCAAATTAATAATTTTCGTTCTAGAATAATCGTTTGCGGGTAAACTTGAAATGATACAAATATTCAACCCTTTTTGAGAACATGGGTTTATTTGAAGTCTTGTTTCACGTGAATTTTACCTATATAATTGTAATATATTTACGGAATTATTTTCCTCATTATCAGCCCTTCCCGTCCACTGCTGGACGGACCTCTGCAGTAGCACGAGCCTAAGCAAGATCTTCAGCTCTTCGTTTTCAACCAGAGCCAGGTATTTTGCGTATATCGTCACTCCACCTGGCTGATAGAATGAAATTGTAAGGTTTTTCGAAATTGCAATATTGTATATGAAAGTCCATTCATCATCATCATCAAGCCTTTTTTACTCGTAATTCCACTGTGTGACTCGAGTCTGCTCTCAAAGAGACAAGGGTTGAAGCCACAGTCGGCCACGGTATCCAGATGCCGGTTGGCAGACTTCATTTGCTATATAGAATATTATGGAGAACTTGGAGATATGCAGGTTCCTTCACGAAGTTTTCGTTTTCATCACAGTTAGTAACATTTTCGTCCCTGTAACGCATGGACATTTGTAAAAAGATGCGTGCCAGGATTTGAATACTGGAAGTCCGAATTCTAAGCCACTAAGGCACATACAATCAGCGTTCATTAGAGGGCATTTGTAATTCCAATACCCTTAATATTTTGAAATGAGCGAAATTAAGGGAGACGTGATTAAATGTTTCGGTAATGCGCAGCGGATGATACTTGACCGATAAAAACAGAATCTCCTAAAGAGCGACTTGCATAATGCACTGTGTCCAGATTTGTAACAATCGACAAAAACGTAATTATGACTAATTTCACGGACCAATGAGTATGTGGTGCTTCTCTAAATGGCACTGCTTATTATACTTGCAATTTTACTTCATTAAAACTGTCAGAATAAGCATTTCTTTTAAATTAATTTATACAAAGAATGTGTGTTAGTAATACCTTTATTTGTTGTTGGTGAAAAGCGGGTGTACGACACTCCTCTGCCTACCCTTTCGAGAAAATACAGTCGTGATGTTGTTACTTCTGTTGATGTTTTGATATGCCAATATATATTAGAATCTGTTAATAATTACTAATATTCAACTGAAGATATCTAAAGAGCTAAAATTCCTAATTAGTTTTAAATTAGCACAAGACCTTCCTATAACTAATTGTTGATTGCTGGCTTACGTACAGTAATTATTTGCTATTACGAACTGAGGTTTACATATTCCGTATTCTTTTTTAAAATTTTGGGAATAACAAGGATTGTGTGTTCTGTTCAATTGTTGTATATGTAAAATATATTGACCGTATGAAGGTTAAACTATACGTATACATATGTAGTATAGTAACACTTTGTAAAAATCAGTAGGTTACTTAAATTTATAAACAAATGTATTTAAGAATTACGCCGATGTTTCTCGAATTTAATGTACAATAAAGGTTACTGCCTGCCCCATTTTTCGAGTGGTTGCAAGCGCGGCCGCTGATCGAAATATCCCGGGATCAATTCTCAGATAGGGTACTATTGGATTTTGTAACTTTGATTTTCTAGTTTTCATTTCTAGTAGTGGTTCGGAGTATGGATTTATACCCGGTGTATGATCACAGCCTCACCCTCTATTTCATATTGGGACGTAAACGTAACTGGTGAAACGTAGGAGTACACTACACTCTGCTTACGTTTTCAGGAATGCAGGCCTGATGTTACGTTGTTACAAATATTACTAGTATGTTAGTATATATATATTGTTAATTATTTGTGACTAAAATGAATTATTGCTTTTAAATTAACTGCGACATAAGAGTCAGCTGGCGAGGTAGGTACTGTTTTACTACTTGGTTTACGAGCTGATTGAAATAATAGTATACGTGTATTTTTCCTTAATTAAAATCTGATTCAATCATTTTCGGTAAGCACGGGGTATAAGCGGTTCGAAGCAGTATCTCAGCCAACTTCACCTGTTCGTGGTGCACCCTGATACACAACAGACCACCCACTGGCGAAGCTGTACTCTAGGGCTTCCAATCAGCATTTCCAGCGTGGGAATTACGGACGAAAACCTCCATCGGAGCGGCATAATGGAGCTGATTCAGACCGACTTATGATGTAGATATGGATGTGTGTAAATCTACATAGTGTATGAGAAATAATTCGTTGAAACATTTCAGTTCTTCGTCTTTAGTAAAGGCGTATTAGTATAAGTACATACTCGTAGATAATTATGCACGGCAAGTGTTCAGTGCGATTCGACTAGGGCGATGTTCTGTCGGAAGTTAGCAAATTATCACTGGCTCGTAAAATTAACGCTTCTTATCGATCGTGAAATAATTTTAGAATTAAAGTCCGCGTGCGATTTTAGTACATTACTGTGCGATAACAAGGATCAAAGTCGCGTGACGGGAGCGGGCAAGGCTGCTGAACTTATTTAAAACGTAACAAAATGTTTTCAATTTTATTGCTGATTTTATGTTGAATTCTTTAAACACGTATACTGGGGTGCGTGTATATTCCGTGTTGGTGGCGGTGCACACATTTGATTTGCGCGGACCACGTTAAGCGATACTTGTCCCTAACGTGGTGGCGATAAAGCTAAAAATTGTATATGCTGAGGAGAGAATCTGAAATTTGCCTGCTGGAAGTGGCAGTTCCAAGATAAGATCTCACGATGCCGCAATAAAAAGCGCTCGTAGCTCGTCCGTTGTGTAATGTGCATTCAAATTGCATTGTGCGAGAACTAATTCGCTTTAGGCCGATTCGCATGTTACGATAAACACATGTTTCG
Organism: Apyrrothrix (Melanopyge) sp. n. Burns01; assembly: GCA_018237605.1. Classification (NCBI taxonomy): domain Eukaryota; kingdom Metazoa; phylum Arthropoda; class Insecta; order Lepidoptera; family Hesperiidae; genus Apyrrothrix; species Apyrrothrix (Melanopyge) sp. n. Burns01. The sequence goes on from DVPD01000487.1 coordinate 10,082, forward strand.
ATTAAGGCTCGTAACGCCTCGTTGGTACAGTCGCTCACTTTCCTACTGTCAGTACGTTCTGTTGTGTACTTGTTTCGATATTTGAAATTAACCCAAAACATTAATTGCGAATGGGTACATACATAACTATTATGTACAGTATGAGTTAAAGTTGAAAATCGATTACCTTAATTGAACATTTTAATACTTTAAATGCGCAATTTTAATAAACAGAGACGGCTATTTATATCTGTAAAGCATTTTCTCCGTTTAAGAATTGTTTTAATAAACCGATACATTAAAACCAGTTACAAGTTTAATGTAAGAGAAATTCCATTCAATAGATACTTCAGTACGTTGGTTTTGTACAAAATGAATGTCATGCGAACGTTTCTAAGGAGGCACTTGAAGAGAGACAAACGCCGTATGCAAGATAAGAGTATGACAAAAGCTATTGTTCTGTAGACCAATTACTCGTAGCCCGCGAATTACCTAAGCCTCATAATATAAATTAACCGACGGCAAACAGCGGAAAGATTTCTCTAGTTATACGCCAACACAACAATTATTCGTAAATCACTTTACTATATGTTGAAATTTACGAGAACCAGCACACCGAGGCGCCGACCCGCACTTTAGCGTTCTCGCGCCAGCACGCGAAATGTTACTAATGGCCCTACATCATAAGGTTTACTTTCTTTGTGTTCCAAGCCGGTTGGTAGAGAACACGAAATTCGTAGCAAAAGAGAATATGCATGGCGATTTCGTGATGAATATTCATTTCCTACGGGGCATGAAATTTATTGTGTTTTACATTTATATTCAACTCAGCTGTCTTATGTAACGGTAGCGGCGCGGGATTAGCGAATTGTGAACGTTCATACTATACTTGTATACAGCGATCCCCTTTGTGTGCGTTTAAATTAGACATTTGTAAAAATTAACAATATTAAACCCGTTTTGTTTATTTGACTGTTTATCCGTTCACCGTGGTTATACACCGGGCGCTGTTGCTTAGGTGACATTGTGAGCACATTATAATTCATATCAATTGAAAATGAGTGTGTGTTTTATAAACATAAGCCAGCCACGTTGAGCACGGGGCTCTAGCTCAAATTATTTGACATTTGCAATAAAATTTGGGGCGTAGTTAGTCATCGGCGGTCGAACTCTTCGATCGACA
>DVPD01000488.1:0-11242 GCA_018237605.1 Apyrrothrix (Melanopyge) sp. n. Burns01
GGTGAATCGTGGGAGTGTACTATACACTCCTCTGCCTACCTCTTCGGGGATTACAGGCGTGATGTTACGTTTTATATTTTCTTTTATCACTGCTGTATTCGACAAGATCCTGCATACAGCATATGGCAAATGTGTCGCCGTGCGCACGCAGCGCGCATGCGCAGACCTTATTGCGCATATAGTACGTCTGTCTTCACACTTCCACGCAACGTGCCTTGCGGGTGGCAGCACGCGTGTGTCTGTGCGTCTGTCTCATAGGCAGTATTCTCTGAAACTATGACCATCTAATCTACTTCATGGTTCCCGTATCACACACTTCAAATGAATTACAATTGGACTACAATTGGAACGGACTCCTTTTGAATAATAAAAACATATTTTACCGTAACTACAAAAGGATAATTTTACTCTACACGCCTGAATTCCAAAATTAATAATTAAACTATTTTAAAATCTGCTTATCTACTAATTCTAACGACCAAACGCCTCGTTTCTTCCAGACTGCTGCAGTGTAAAGACGTATTTTCTGTTCCAAGGTCCTTCAATAAAGTTCAACGAGTACCTCTAAAGACAATCATAAGTGACCACTGAATGGGTTTTCTGGAACTCGTAACGCGTTTCTGGAACGCGTCTGAAAACTCGTCGCAAGCCTCGTCGATCCTTAACTGGCCACACAACTGCCTAACGCACAACTTACTATAACGACCACTTTAATGCAATAGCCACTTTTATATAATGAACGGTGCCCTACCTGTACACAACAGGAGCGACATCGCGAGCAGCACTGATCACCCTGGGAGACTGTAGTATTCCCGACATTCCCGATAGTAATTGTACAATCTGTGAAGTAATTACAATTTGTGTTACTTTATTACTCACTCATATATTTTTCACTGCATTTAATGTTGTGGCACGTTTCATAAAGCGACTGGCGACAACACCAGCAGCGCGGCTGCAGCTCGCAGTGGACGACGGCAAGCCGCTGCCTAGCCCTCTCCGTAAGCGGAGACACAGTCACTTGCACGTCCATGTACCTACGTCTTGTGTTCTGTATACGTGTATGTATTGTGCGTATTTATTTCTCCGAGACGCCCCGCTAGTGTGTCAGTGTGCCACTTGATAACCTTTCGTCAGCGTCACTCGGGGATATTGAATGTACATTACCAAAACAATTGTTAAAGTCACTTACATTCGGTTTCAAATAATCTCGCTGTTTGTTTCCCAGCGTGCTAATAATCCCCTTAGCAGCCGTTATTCCCTTGACGGCCAACGCTCCAATACCCTTAACGGCTGTCTTCTTCGCTGCTAATAACGCTGATCCTGAAAATTCCAAATTATTAATACAAATACAAAATTAGTAACATACTCCGCGTTTACTTATCCGCGTACCCTCTGTCCACTTTTAAATTCATAACTGTTTTTTTCCTTCGGATAAAGGCTTTAAGTTACTTTTGTACAAGCTTATCCGTCACGTGAAGAATACTACATCTCTAAAACATGAAAAATTGTATGAGTAATGTTTGTAAAAACGAGATCCATGTAAACTGAATTAAAAATATCGTCGCGATGAAGGCCGTTGTGGTAGCGGTTGACCCGTGCGCGAGCAGACTATGTAACGAAACTGTGGATCACTTCGAGCGGACGATCATCACGGAGAGTTAACTAGCCAGGCCTTACAAAACACTGTAACCTTACCGAGCCTTACAAAAAACTTTTCTCCTCTTGGGTTTCGAGGGGTTAAAGTCATAATCGTATACTCATAAAACTAATCTGGATAGTTGTATTGAATTCATTCAATACGGTCAACTCATATTGCATAGCACAGGTAACCGCGCACGCCGTCAGCAACACGTCCCATATATCCGAACGATCATTTATCTGCCAGCTTAGGAGCTTTTTCATTATTTGTTTTAGTAGTAGGAAAGAGCAAACAATTGCTCGTGAACGATAATTATACGGAGTGTGATTGTAAATACGTGACTCGTCTCTTGTTGCGCGACTGTTCAACTCTCGGCCTTCCTGTGCCCCACACGCATTTTTTAAAGTCAGGCGTAACTTGACGTGCTTACAACAGATTACACTCAAAATGTTACCTTTAAGGGCGGCGGCCTTCGAAACGATACTTATGAGGGCTTTCTTAGTAACGAGCGCCGCAGCGCCCTTCGCAGCCAAGCCGAGCCCCGCGCCGATTACGGCGCCCTTCATACCGCCAACGACAGCCCCCTTGGCAGCGCCCAGCGCGGCCGCCGCGCCCAGCAGCTCCGTGGCCAGCGCGGGGGGCACCGCGCAACACAGGCACGTGACCTGCGCAGCGAGCGATCAATCATATTCGTACGCTAGCTTCCGAGTAATGTTACATCGAAGCATTAAGGCGTAATGTCAGCTGGATTACATTTAAATGGTAATTTGGCTCCTGCACATGTAGATATAAAGAGAAACACGTGTCAAGCGTGTCTACGAAAGAAACGCCGACTATATCGGTCATACATGTCCGCTGTTACACCGACTTATTAGATTTACAATATTTTATTGTGCGTTCACTCCGACCTACGCTTTTTAATCGAAGAAAGTTAGACACAAGCCGACAGCGGCCAGCAACGCTGTGGATTGTCCCCTGCCGCTGTATCAGTCGATCCATCTTATATTCGTTGTTCATATTACTCATAGTTAGTTAATATTAATTGCTGATATAACAGTAACGATGTTAACGTAACGTAACATCACGCCTGTAATCCGCGAAGAGGTAGGCAGAAGAGTGTAGTACACTCCCACGTTTCACCAGTTACGTTTACGTTAAGTCTAAGTTAGAAAAAACCAATAGTAGTCGACAAGGGATTTGAACCAAGGACCTCTCGATCAACAGTCGCGCTTGCTACCAACACAACCAACGAGGCAGCAACAAAGTGAACGTATTCGTGTAGTTAGTATAAGTTGGCCGGCGTGCTTAGTATCCAGTTGGTTGGAAGCCGGCACTAGACTTGTGGCTGCTAGCGAGGACTGAGACGGTGGCTGCGCGCGGCCTCCGCGCGGAACAGTTACCAACAACGGCTTAATAACGATTGTTTCGTACAAATATGTAGGTACGTACACCATGCTGGCGTGTATCGTGTATATTATGTGAATTAAGTAAAACAGCATTAAAATACCTACAAAGTAAACTAAGTCGTTTATTGAAATATATACAACAGCTACGAATCGAGTCGCGATGAGCACTCATGCGCCTTGACACGCCCCTTGACCGGCTTTTTTATACGATTTAACTCAACAGCGTGGTATTTTTTGATCATTCGATAAAAAGGGAAACTTGTGTAAGATGACCGTCGGTATATATTGTACAGTAGTATCAACATATCGTACATGCGCAGCTTTTCTGATACTTTTATTATTAATAAACATGGTATTGATTCCCTTAGGGCCATCCGCGTGCGCTAAATACACTGGTGCCGTATTAGTTTAGCAAAGTGAACGTAAGCAGCCACCGCTCCGTGGCCAGTGACAAAAGTAATGTAAAGCAGTCCCGGCGCTACAGTACAATATGAATAGTCTCGTGTTGGCCGCCGCTGGCACTCCTATTGTCGTCGTTCTTCGCCAGCAGGCTGCGCCCCCGCGGCCCCCCGCGGCCGTGGCGAGCCCGCGGCTGCGACGTAACTATTGCCTCGCCACAAAAAATACCGGCCGTAAAGTACGAACTGGTTTTCAATGAAAGATTGCAATATCTACATATGAGAATGTTCAATCAAAAACCTAACATCACGCCTGTAATCCCCGAAGGGGAGGCAGAGCAGTGTAGTACACTGCCACGTTTCACCAGTTAAGCTTACCTCCCAATTGAAATAGATGGTAAGTCTATTGCCATACACCGGGCACAAAGCAAGACTCCGAGCCACTACTAGAAATTCTAATTTTAGAAAAATCCAATTGTACTCGACCGGGGATTTGGACCCAGGATCTCTCGATCGACAGTCGCGCTTCAACCAACACGACCAACGAGCCAGTCTTGTATATTATTTTACATTAATTATTGTACAAATAAATTATGCCATTCAACAAATTTATCCGACCGCATAACCCGATAGCTCGCCACACGACGCAGTTTAGCGCATTGCCCAAGTAATTAAACGAACATTATAGTCTTCTAGCGTTCCATTCACCACTCATGGTTGCGACATGGTGGGCCTTTGACTTTATAAAAGATTCCATTTGCGACTAACGTAGCTGAATTTATACATATTATACATCGGTAGTACTGTTCGTTCATTCTACAAATGACAAAAAACCGATTTAACCGTCTCTGCAGTTTCGTAATTTTTTTAAACATTAATCGTAGTTATCCACCTAAAATTTCAACTATATTTGCATGGGCATAATTTCGATACTTCACGAGCCGAAGTATTAAGAAACTAAGTGAAAGGAACTTAAGTTTTGCTTAAGTTAATCAAAGACACGTTACTAACATTTAATGTGCTTGTAAATTAATCTTATTATAACAATATATAATACTTCGATTGGGAGGTAAAGACTTATCTTTCTTGACCAAATGGGCCACGTGGCTTATGAGGGAGTCAGAAGTCTCCGAAGTAGGTGATCGCGTATGAAGAGATAGATGAATGTATAAGAAACATGCCAGGTCTGGACCAATGGAGATATTTCGGTTTCAGTGCTCTCTGCCTTCCCCCTAAGAGATCTGGTGTGACAATATACATAATAATAATAATATAAATGAAGAAACTGATGTTGTAACACAAATGACCAAAGGCGATTTTTTTATATATGTACTAATATCTATCTATATGCCTATGTATTCTCTTATTCTGAGAGGAGACCCGTATTCCAGCAGTGGAACAATAAAAGGGTCCGGAATAAAAAATGTACTTTAAAAAGATTTATTAAGGTTAACAGATTAAATATGATATTTTGTGTCTGACAACAACTTACGTGGGAGCGTCGATTTATGTATAAGAATTAATAATCCAATATCATAACATCTTGCAATGCGACCTGGCGTACTTAAGTATTTGCATTCATATGATCATACCGTTCTCTGGACACTGCAAAGATTTGGAATGCAAAAAAAATGATAGACTTACGTGACTGGATTGTTTTACATAAGCAACTTATATATCTTCACGCCTGATCGCTTGCGGGGTAGGCCACTGAGTGCCAAACATCTCTATCCCAACAGACCTACATTGCTCCTACATACATCACTGTTCATACATGCATACGTTTCGGACACTCCTGACGCCCTCTTCAGCCAATATCTGACCTGCGTCCATAAATACTCGTATGAAGAACAATCGGTCAGTAATAATCTGTTGATATGTGAAATAATCTAGACGGAAATTCAAACAATTCTAATAGTTCTATGCGGATTTAATAATAATGAAGGCACAGAAATTTCTAGAACATATTTAAATTGAACAGGTTGTCTTGCTTTGTTAAATGACTGCGGCTTAAAACAGATTGCTTGTTAGCATAACTTTAATGTATTTGTTTAAGTAATGCTCACTATTGACACACGCTGTTTAATCTAATTCCGGATGCATACATCATGTGATATGCTAATCAGCACTGAAGGCACACATTTTGAGCTGCATTCTCCACACTTCGATGCGCATTTAAAAGAAGCACAAGTCTGAAAGGACAAATATTTGGCATTCGGTGCTCTATGCCTACTCTGTAAGGAGTCTGGCGTGACGATATGAGTCATTCAGGCATTCTGTAAGTTAGAAGCAGTTTGTTTTCATGCTAATAGGAGAAAAATTATAGGTGTGTTAAAATAACGCAGTACGAAACAGTAGTGCATATCACACAAGAGAAAAGCAAATAATATAACATATAATGAAGTATGGTAAAAGAATCGGCGGTATCATCGCTAATAGAGTGATCTCCTTCAAAAAACCTCGAGGGAATTTATTGCACGAGGAGTGGGCGATTATTACATCGTCAAGCCAGGCCCCTTACAGGATAATTAGAGGGCACCGATCGTCAAATATCTCTTTCCTTACACACTTACTATTACACAATTATGATTAAAAATGTACATAACATTAAATAGTAATTAATAATAAAGGAAGAGAACCGCGTCGAGTGCCGATCAAACATGATATAAGTGTAAAGAAAACCATTTCTTTAATGTGATTTGTACAGTATGTACTCGTATGTAATTTATAGATTTTACTGTGAGTAGTGCTGGCAGACAGGGCCGAAAAAAGTATTTATTAAAAAAAATGATACAAACAGAGAATCGGCAATGTAAATAATAAACTTTAATGATGGGATGCCAATACTCTGTAGTTATGTCTGTAGGCAGACATGGTACTGAGGATGAATGTACAATAACACATTGGTAGGGTAAGAGGTCTCTTTAAATAGACCCGCTCAGTAGCCCAAACTGAAATTTACATCGCATTAAAATAGAATTTAGCCCATTTTAATAAATTCTTATTTTTTTTCATTTGAATTGTTTTGTAATGGCGATCTAACATCCTCTTGCCATAGAACTATTGAAATGTCAATATTGACTTTATCATAATATGCCAAAATTCTATTTTAAACACCATCAAAATGTGCCCTGCTCTCCGAGGTGGTCTGTTTGAAATAAACCTAACAAAGAATTGTTTGACTTTATTTTTGTCCGCAGAACGGTCTGCTCTCGTCGCTGCCGTACTTCGGCAAGTACCTGTGCGCGGTGGTCTCCTCGGTGCTCGCTGACTGCTTGCGCCGCAGCGGGAAGCTCTCCACCACCACGGCCAGGAAACTGTTCACGGGCTTCGCTGTGGGTTTGCCTGGTAAGTCCCCTTTATGAGTATCTTATGTAAACGTTCCGTAAGTATTTGAGTAACGAGTTACAAAAGCATCGCCAGGGGTGCGGGCAGTTGCAGCTGTCCCCTCACTTACCCCTGAGTTACACTCATTCATCATGGACAAACCATCTCTCTGGATCGATTTTATTCCGGTTTCTCTCCAACTTTCCATAGCTGAGTTCTTCGGATCCTGTACCCTGACGTTATCGTTGCCCAGGTATTCTGATGATAATGCAGTCGTTCCACGGGCACGACAAGGTGTGGTCGATCGCCATCTTCACCATGGCGCTCACCATCAACGGCGCGGTGACGGCCGGCTACCTCGGCAACGGTCTGGACATCGCGCCCAACTTCAGCGGTAACATTACCATATTTACATATTGCTTGCCTGGCTCGTCGGCCCCGCGGTTAGCGAGGCTGACTGTGGAGCCGCGTATCGTGGGTTCCCATCCAGGAGATTCATTTGTGTGATGAGTACATGTATTTGTTCTATGTCTGGATGTAGTAGAAACTATGCATATAAGTGTCTATATACGTTAGTGTAGTTAACTACAATTAGTTTGACAGCCTCGTTAGTTGTGTTGGTTGCTATCGCGAGCGCCGATCTAGAGGTCCTGGGTTCAAATCCCGGGTCTGGTACTATTGGATTTTTCTGACTTAGATTTTGTAGTAGTGGCTCGGAGTCTGGAGTTGTGCCCGGTGTACGGCAATAAACTCACCACCTATTCCATATTGGGACGTAGACGTAACTCACCAGTTAATTCTCATTTGTGTCACCACACGTGGGAGTGTACTACATTCCTCTGCCTATCTCTTCGGGGATTACGGGATTGGATAGTCGTGTGTGGACCTGATCCAAAATATTGTTATCAATATTATTATCTCATTAATCACCCTAACGCACGCTATGTGCGAAATGCGAGACGAAAAGACCGAATAATGAGAATTAAGAGAGAAGAAGAATGAAAAAGAACTTCGTCCTCTATCTCTTTCTTCAAGTTGTTGTGATCGGCTTTTCGTTCAGACAGTACACCAATAATTCAACAATAGAACAGTAAAAAGCCTGATAATGAACGAATCTCATCCAATCCTAAAATATGTAGACCGAGAGTAGGCTTAACCTGTCGGTGTTGGTGACAACGGGCAGAAAAATAAACAAATTTCTTCGTATCCAGGGACAATCTTCGGCATGGCCAACACCCTGTCGTCTTTCGGCGGCTGGCTGTCCACCTACATGGTCGGCGAGCTCACTGTTCATGTAAGTCGTAGTTATGTATTGACATTTCTTATTTTATAAGTGACTGCTTCGTTAGTTTAGTGGTGTCAAGCGACTGCTGAGCAAGAAGTCCTGGATTCAATTCTAACTTGTAATTCCCAGCGGTCGCATGGAGTCTGGATTTGCGCTCGATGTATGGCAATAGACTCCTCCTATTTCATGGGGCGTGACTAGTGAAGATTGAAAGAAATGTATATTCCTCTGCCTACCCCTTTAGAGAATTACATTAATCGTTGATATACACTGCCTCGTTGGTCGTGGTGGTTACAAGTGCGACTGCTGATCAAGAGGTCCTGGGTTCAAATTCCAGGTCAAGTATTATTGGATTTTTCTAAAATTAGAATTTCTAGCAGTGGCTCGCAGTCTGGATGTGAGCCCGGTGTATGGCAATACCACCTATTCCATATTGGGACATAAACGTAACTGGTGAATCGTAAGGGTGTACTACGCTGCTCTACCTACCCCTTCGAAGATTTACAGACGTGATGTTACGAGTACATTAATCATTTCGGTTATACCTTTTCGCAGAAAAAATACGAGGAGTGGCAGACAGTTTTCTACATCCTGGCTGGTACGTACATCATGGGCGCTCTGTGCTTCGTGACCTTCGGCTCCGGCGAGCTGCAGCCGTGGAACTCGGTCCCGGAGCCGCAGCACGCCGACAAGCACGAAGTACAACCCCTCAACGAAGACAAGGAGAAGGGGGTTGTGTAAACTAAGCACCCCTTGAAGCCAATGTACAATCCTTTCATAGTCGACCCGTCTCACAATTAATAACTTTGCTTATCGATGGAACAGTCAAAATCGATTTTGAATCGATGTTGAAAATATGTAATGATATTTATACTTTATATATCGATGACTTTAAGTACTTCATCATGACTGTATTTCTTTGAAAGGGGAGGCAGAGGTGTGTAGTAGACTCCCACCTTTCGCCAGTCAAGTTAAACTGTCGATGGCGTCCTAATAATCGATTTTAAAATCGATATTCAGGATATATCATGAATTTATGTTCATTTTGATTTAATATTACTTGACTAGTAAAGAACATCATTGAGTCATTCAGTTCGATCTCTGTAAAGAAATATTGGTTAACAATAAATAATGAATAAATCAATTTCCCCATAAACTGCCTTAACTTTTGAATAAAATATTTAAAACTTCTTTTTAATGACTTCATAATCCTAAACATGATAGAAAAGTGATCATAAAATACTCTCATTAAATATTTAAGGTTAAAACAAAATATGGAATGGTACTTAAATTTTACACCTTACACCCCTTTCTAGTAACTCTGTAAAAATATATACAAATATTTGTGATAGGGGAGGAGATACCATCCCTTCCAGTTGCGAAATAGTGCTTTTCCATGAATGAGAAATCACTTGTGAGACTTGTCGATAATGAAAATTGTTGTATTCCTGTAGTTTTTATACATAACTCATCTCATCGGTTTAGTTTTGAAAAGGTTTACTAAAAGGTTTTTTAATAATAAGCTCAACTTAAAAGAACAATTACCTGCCAATTCAATAAAAGCAGGGATATTATTATTAAAATGTTTTATTACTAAGTCGACACGCAAACGTCTTGGGTTCGATTCTATACAGAGTAAAGTGCTTGTACGCATATGGAACCTATATAGGGCGAGAGTAAACTGCTTCCACTGGGCTACAAGACGTTAGTACTATCTCAGTGATCCTTTTCATTTCTTAACTTTTTGTTAATTTGTTTGCATCAAAATTTAAGGTGATGCCTCTTCAATATAAGTGGTTTTTTTTTCCAAACAAAGAATCAAAATTAATGATAAACAAAACATATTTAATACAATTTTCTTGTCACACGTGCTTAATATTATACATAGATATGTGTTTGTTGACAGCCCTTTTGGTTCATAGGGCACCACGGTCTTGCTGTAGAGCCCCGGGTTTGATTCCCGGCCGAACATATTTGAATGAGGAATTTAAGGACCTTATAGAGGTTTGTGAAATTGCGTGGATCTAAGGTTCTGTTCTCACATGCAATGTGAGTAGTTCAAACAATTTTCAAAAGTAACATCTGTATATCACATGTAATCAGTCCTATTTGAAAGCTGAATTTCCTATTGGAATAGAGTTTAGGTGTCCAAACCACATTCACTTTATAATAGTACAGGTCTATATGATTTTCTTGTCGCATATTGAAGTCGACAATATGATATTGTACAATATACGTATTGTCGTTATATTGAAGAGACATCACAATGACGTCGTGAGTAAAAAGTAAATTTTTGAAAGTGCCACGCCACATATTACTTTTAATACTTACATAAATGTGATTCTGTACCGCAATACAGTATTCTCTCTGTATTTTTCCGCAAACGTACGAATTGACTGAACGCAAGTGTTTTTGCTGTTTTTAGCAAAATTTGTTATTGAAAAAAAAAAGAAAAATGAAAAAAATGCATATTATTGATTCGTTAGTTTTGAATATTTTTAAAACATCGAATCAATAGTATTTCTGTTATAATATTTATGTTTTAATTGTAACTGCTACAGAGTTTACTTGCATTATTTAAATATAATATTACATATAAAATTTGATAAAGTTTATATTTATTTGGACATATTTGTGTCAACAAAAGACATAAAAAAAGTTTCGGTAAGAAACGAATCGTTACAAATTCTGATTTTAATCGATAATTGTGTAATGAAATATATCTATATTCGAATGAAAAAAAAAAATTATATAGTAGCTGTGACACAGAGAATTAAAAAGACTATTTAGTGATGAGGAAATATATGCAATGATAATGCAAGAAATCTTACGAGCAGTGTTGTGCAATGATGTTACTGGGACACGTCAGGGTTGCCACGTGTTTTGTTTTGTCACCATTTATGTTAAAATTTCTGGTATACGCATATTGGACCCGAATTAGGGGGTGGATTTTTGAGGGATGTTGCTGCTGACCTTAACGAAGCTGTTAAGTTATACTATAGTGGCTCCCTCTGCGTTTTAGTTTTGAATATTGTTTACAATCAATTTATTATTTACTACAATGTTTGTAGGAGAAAATATTAAAAAATGTTACAGACGAAGCATAACACGTGGTTCATGATGTGTTGGGGTGGGCAGCGGAAACCCGACTCGCTGATACGTGTAGGGGTGGGGGGTGACACCCCCA
>DVPD01000489.1:0-11242 GCA_018237605.1 Apyrrothrix (Melanopyge) sp. n. Burns01
TCTTGCATTTGCTTTTGGGATTACAATGGGACTTTATTGAGAAAAATAATGATGCATCAGAATGCTTGCATCTGGTCTTTGGATGCCGATGACAAAGATTTGGTGACGGGTGGTGGTGATTGTGGAGTTATGCTACATCCACTATCAATGGTCATGGCATATGGAAAGAATGAAGTTTTAGATACTAATATAATTGATGCCAAGAAAGTAGTGTTCACTGAACGAAGAAACATTGTTATCATGACTGAAATTGGTGAATTGGTGTACTATAATACAATTGATAAATCAATAGTGACATTCAAATTGGAGCATGAATCTACATATAGATTACTTAGCATTTCGTCTTGCAAGCAGATTATTGCAGTGGGTGATATGTTTGGAAAGTTCGACATATTTATTGAACCATGTAAAGGTCCAGCAACTATTAAGAAATTCATAGATACCAAGTTGAAGATCGGAAAAATTTTATTCATGGAATGGGCGGGGAATAGACATTTGGTGTTCTGTTCTGACAATGGTGCAATCACTGTTTTGGTTTCGAAAGATAACACTGTTGATGTGTTTGCTAATTTTGTACTGCCCCCTTGTAAAGAGCGATGGTTAACAGCTGCGGCCATAAGTTTGGTGAATGCCCTGCTTCTTGTAGGTGACAGATGTGGTTCTCTCCATGCGTATATCAAAGGTCAGAAAAACCCACTGAAATCATTGAAAAACATTCATGGGAGGTATGGTCCAACATCGATAAACATTTTAAATAATGACATTGTAACTACAGGTAGAGATGGTTCTATAAAATATTTTCGTTTGGGCCATAACTGTGATGTTAAATATATGTTTAGTCAAAGCTTAGAATTTCAGTGGGTTGAAGCGTTCATTGATAAAGATAAAAATTACATTTGTGGATTTCAAGAGCGCATATTCATGGTGTACGATACCAAAAACAACAGCAAGCTGCTTGAGGTGTCTTGTGGAGGTGGGCGTCGGTCTTGGGACATAATACGCTACATTGAAAAGACGGATGATACTTTCAAAGAATATATAAAATTTATGTACTTAAAAAATTCTAACATATACATAGAAACATTTGATTTAGACAAAGTGGTTTCTAAATATATAATAAATGGTACCCACTCCAAAGAAATTAATTGTTTAAAGGCGTACGTGAATAACCTCGATTCTTCCACTACATTCTTCATCTCTGGTGGCGAAGACACTTCACTAAGAGTATCGAGTGTAAATTCAAAAAAGGACTTCCGAGAACAAATTGTGTTTAAACAATTATCTTCCATAAGAACGATAAAGTTTGATGTATTAGAGAATAACAAACGACTTGTTGTATCAGCGGGTGGAAGAGCTCAAATATGTGTGAAATTGTTACAATTTCTAAAAGACAACGATGGGATAAGAGTTCATATAGAAGAACTATGCGACTATTTAGTTAACGGAAATGACAAAGAAAGAACGGGCAATCAAGCTATGAAGAATTTTTTTGTAGATTTCGACCCAGAAACGAGAATTATGGATTTAGAAGTTATTAAGCGTGATGACCAAAATTTCACTATTGTCACCGGGTGTTCTGATGCTGTCCTACGAGTGTTTAGCTTTGAATACGATGGGAACAATGGTGTGTTAAAACCAGAGCAACTGTTGAAATATCACGAAACCTGTATACTGAAGACTCACGTTTTTAAATTAAAAAACAAAACATTTCTAATAACATGTACCAGTAGAGGAGTTGCATCTTTTTGGGACGTAACTAATGCGGGCCATTTAAAACAAAGATTACGGGCAGAACCCTTCTTGTCACTATTTATACATAAATCTGGAATAAACAGTTTAGATTGCAAAGTCATATCAGACAAAGAGGTTTTAATTGTAACAGGAGGAGATGATAATGCCATTCATTTGAATCATGTGGAAATATGTGAAGATTTAGTGTCTACTGTCAAAAATAAATGGGCGTCGGATAGCTTACACTGTTCTGAAATCACGGGTGTAACGATTATAGATGATATCATCGCGTCCACGTCTATAGATCAAAGAATAACATTGCTTCGATGGAAAATCGATGGAATAATTGTATGTGAATTCGTCTCGCAAGTGTTTAGCGATGTTCCTGACATTCAGGGTTTCGATGTTTTGGAACATGACAGGTGGGAAATACTATTGTACTATACTTTAATATCAGGATATAGCTTAACTTAGCTATTAAATATTATTAGTAAATATTATTATGAATTATAAAGTTTAGGAAGTTTGAGGAGTTCCAATAAACTAAGCTTTCGGCCGACGAATACTCGAACAAAACGCCGAAAAGTAGGAAACGTAATTTCACGCCTGGTATACCCGAAGAGGTAGGCACAGGAGTGTAGAACACTAGCACGTTTAACCAGTTACGTTTACGATCCACCATGGAATAGGTGGTGAGTCTATATACACCTTGCACAAATCCAGACTCCGAGCCACTGCTAGAAATTTTACGTTAGAAAAATCCAATAGTACCCGACTCGAAATTAGATTAGAATTTTTGAAAATTTCACACCTTTTATGTACAACTTTTAATTTAATTTACCACTTTCCAGTGACTCGGTAACGCTGTGCGTGTTCGGAAAAGGCATGGAGGTGATAAGAGTCGCCAAATCGTCGCAGTGAGGCTGTCATGTCCTATGCTTTATCTAATCCGGAGGCAGTGTCAGGACTTTCCGATATGTAAATAGATTGTTGATATATTATCGATATACATAATATTGACTGGCCCGTTGGCGCGGTGTTTAGCGAACCTGACTGCTGCGCTGGGGATCGTGGGTTCGATTCCCACCCAGAATAAATATTTGTGTGATGAGCACATATATTTGTTCTGTGTCTGGGTGTAAACAAAATATCTATATAAGTATATATTTCTAGGTATATATGTAGTTTATCAGCCGTCCGGTTACGGTAACACAAACTCTCTTGATGCTTAGTGTGGGATCAGATGGCCGTGGTTGGAAATGTCACAAGATATTATTATTATTAACATCCTTTTACTCTTTTTATTTTTATTATATCATGGTGCCGGATCTCTCACAGAGTAGGTAGAGAGTGCCAATAATCTTTATCATTACAGACCTGATTTATTATAGTCTTTTGTATTAGTCATCTTTTTATAAAAAGTGAACAAAGAGTGTTCGATTAATGACGACTTATCAATATAAATGAATTTCAGTGTATAAATTTATTTCGAAAATCCATTTGGTGCACAATGTTCGACCCTACCATTTTTGGAGGGGCGCTCAATTTACGACCCGTATTACAGATATGGTCAAATACAGAAAAATTAAACAATATTTGTAATATTGGTACGTTGCCATTATTTTTTTTATCTAAATACGCCTGCGACAATGACTACACTTAGTAATTTTGATCTGAATTTTTTTATGTCGCAAAATTTGAAAAATAATATAAAAATACCTTCGTAACTTGTGAAACGTATGCTTGAAAGAGGAAAATTATTTCAAATGAATCAAAAAAGTTACTTCATATGTTACAGGAACATTATTTTATATGAAATAGTTTTAGAAAATTGATTTAATACGAAATATTATGATTCTCAAAAATCGAATGCTCTATAGTTGTCTGCTTCATTGTAGCATTTTTCAAATTCCAACTTTCAGTACGTTATCAGCATGCAGTATTTAACGTGCGGTAGCGTTGAAGTCGCGTGACGCTACCGAGCGAAAAATTTGATACTGCAACAAAAGAAAAATTAACTGCAGCTAATACCAATCGACGTGACAATCGAGATCGGACATACGGAATTCCTACGATCATGATACTCACTGGTTACATTGTTAATTGCGTGGTTACATTGTTAACAGATATGTGGGTTACTTTTGTGAAGTTTGTTTTTCAGACGCGCAAATATGTACTAATGCTTTCTGTAACGTTATTGTTCTTACGATTTTTTAAAGTAATTGTCAATTGTTTTTAATATCCTTATAATTTACTAAGATTTTTTTTTTAATTTATTCTAAAATTTAAAAGATCAACGTTTTTCTATCGTTGATGTTAACCTTAGAACAGTTCACTATTTATTAATGTAGATACATTATCTACCAGGATGGAATTTGTCCATCACACGGCTAGATGGGAAGCGGCATTGCATCCTAGAATTAATAAGAATAGGCTTTTTTTGTATGTGCACGGTTTCCTGACAACGGGCCCAATAAACTGCGCATGCCTACCTTTCCCTTAAAGAGTTTTAGATTATATATATGAGGGAAGTCACCAGTGACATGTCATTTCATGACTATTTAAAATAAATATTAATGACGAATGAGTTTTTTTGTCATTTTAAAATAACACAACACATGTAATTGAAGGTGCAAATTAATTTAACCAACAAAAAATAAATGCCGTTGATCAATCTCTGTCAAATCAACAGTTATATATGTGTAATGTATGTATGTGTATAATTTGTAACTATAAGGTGATCCTACGTGTCCAAAAACTTCGCCTACACGAAGAGGAGAACATTAGGCATTTTGCCTTTTAGAGTAACTTGTGTTCGCTCGGTAAATTGAATAGATTTTTTTTGTTTATTTAATTCGATGCCAAAAAATTAAAGTCGATATCGAAGCTTCTGGAAGTTTTTGCTATGGACAAGTGATATTTAATACCCGTGAGAATACTTTTATAGTGGTCAACGATCTGATATAATGAACGCCCTGAAGTACACGAGGTACATAAGTGCGGTGCACGGATTTGTTTTTGAACGAAGTTTCTGGTTTTTATATGAATAATTGCGTTTTACTTTGTTCTAATAGATGTAGTTTAAAATTACCGGTAAGGAAAATATATGTGAAATCTTTATTGTTTCACTGTGTTCTTTCGGAATGAACCAGCCAATGATCAATTGATGATTGGCAGATTAAACATGCCATAAAGAAAATTATAGAGAAATGTCAGTAGTTGAGTTTCTTCAAGAACTTTTCGTTTACTTATACCGAACGGTAATTAATTTAAAAATGCATATAATATTTTAATAGTAAATTAGTTTTAGAGACCCAATAGTTCCAATCTCAGACCGCCAGAATGGAAGCCACAATTTTTATTGGCTAGTTTGTGCCTAATCCTTCTCTGATATTTTTCTGATATTATTATTAATATGAATGATTACGCCAGGTTCCTTACGGGGTAGACAGGATGCAACGATTGTCAAATATTTCTGTTCGTACATACCTGGCGTACTTTATATTTTTTCTTATTCCTCTTCTTCTATTTATATAAATTTGTTTATAATTAATGTAATTTTATGGCTAAACTATTAATGTAATAGTAGGACAATATAATGAAATTAAAAAACAGCCTAGTAAAGAAATTGAAATGAAGTATCTACAGTAAAACGATGTCCAATCGAAAATGTACACACCGCCTTTTATATAAGCGATATGCGTTACAAAGGGGTGTAAAATGAAATAAGCTACCCTCTGCTACGTTTAAAAATGAGGGGTTTTAAGGATTTTCTAAAATTTAATTTATTCAATGGATTGAAGAATTATTTCCAGAAGAAGTATGCCCGACATTAACCACAGTAGTTACTTATTAGTGGCGGTACAAACAACTATTTGATCTTTAATTATCACAAACATGGACTCGGTATATATTCTTTGTTCTTTGCGATCAGATCATCGCTCTAATAGTTCTTGGTTACATACTGGTATCCATTAGCGAGATAATTAAAACAGTTTTATTCATAAGCTTGCTGGTTTGAGTAGTCGATATATAAAAAAAAACCGAAATAGGCTTCTCCCAACCTTCTCTATCCTTCTATTCAAGTTCTAATTTCTTGTTGTATTGTTTCATGTTGTATTGTTTAAAACATCTCATGTTTGATTGTTTAGCGAGTGAATTCTTGTGTCGTAAGTTTCCCCGCTCTCTCTCTCTCTCATCTCTTTCGTTCTCAAAACTTTCATTCTGAAAAGACAGCCGTGTCAAACAGTGGAACGATAAAAGGTTTTATAATTATGATTAAATTTTCCTCTCCCATCCAATATGATCAGTTACAGGTTTAGCTCGCCATTGGATCACCGGATTTGATATTATCATGCGTCTCGAATAAGATTCTCGGTAACAACAATTAATTATTTTTATAGGACCATCACCCTAGAGTGTGTCACGTCTCGGCTCGCTGACTCCAAGGCATCCGTAGGTAACAGCGTACGTACGGACATCCTGATTAACATAATTACCTCGCGATTGTGTTCATATGTGAATCTCGCCTCTACATATCAACGCTTTTGTACTCTGGGAATCCGAATATTGAACAAAAAAGCTGCTTATATTAGTGTTGTCGTTAATCGAGTTATACGATTTATATGTGGGTCGAGCAATTCTTGGAAATGTTTAGCAAAAACAGTGTTGTTTATTAAAGTATTATGATATTTATGTCAAGATTGCTTTTAAATATTATGAGTCTGATAAGGTAATTTACGTTGTTTGTTGCGTCTTCTGTTGCCTTATGATTTGTAAATCTATGAAAGATATTACACAAATATAAAAATACTTAGTTAACATATTTCAAGACAAAAATAGCATTTAAACCGATATTACCAGCGTTTAAATATTTCTTGAAATGTAGACCCGTTGGACGATATATTCACTTCCAATTTTTTATCTTACGGAATTTGTTAAGAATAGAGGGGTGATTCTTAATAAATTCCGGAAGCCAGGTAATTCGAATCATATGTTTAACCTTCACGAGTGTTCATGTTCTTACGAAGCCAGTTCCCATGCAATTTCTCTGGCACAATGTCCTCTGCCATTCACATAGATTTCTCTTCAATTACACGACATGGCTTCCATTGATTTCTTGCGACGCACAGAATCACGTAAAAGCCGTTGATTTGAATTGTTCATATAGAAGCAATTTTTTTTTGTTAAACATAAAGTTAAATGACACAAGATTACTGTCTACAAAATAGTATAAAACATAACGATGAAATTAATGTTGTTTCGATTTATTTACTGATAGTATAGTGATTCACTGTAATCCTGATATATGATGTTACAATTTGGGCATGCACCTCAAGAAGTTATATTAATTTGTAAAATTAAATATGGCTCGCTATATGTACGAATCATCTCGAGGAAAACGAAGGGCGTTTTGTTTCATAAATAATGGTTTCAAAAAGATTTTTGAGGTCTGCAAATTTTGTCATTCTGAGGGCATATCCGTGTCTGACAATGGAATGATACAATACATACGTTTGATGATGGCATGGCATGATGATTTTTGGCCTTATCGTAATATCTTACATTTATAATACGCGTAGGCGATTGATATGATAATTAAGTTCTATATTATAAATAACTCTATAAAAATGGATTGTAAGTATATCATATTTTATCATGTCGTTTGATTATTACCGTCAACCATTCACCTATCACGGGTTTTTAAATAACATTAAGGACGTTCTTGTAGTTTAAGGCGTTATACGATAATAAATAACGTAAACGTTACATCGCGCCTGTAATCCAAGAAGAGGTAGACAGAGGGGTGTAATACAATCCCACGTTTTACCAATTACGTTTACTTTCCACTGTATAATAGGGAGTGAGTCTTTTGACATACACAGAGCACAAATCCAGATTCCGAGCTACTACTAGAAATTTTAACTTGAAACTGTAAGTTAGAAAAATTCAGTAGTACTCAACCCGGGATTTGAACCCAGGGCCTCTCGATTTTCAGATGTCCTTGCAACCACTGGACCAACAAGGCAGCGACGATAATAAATAATAAGTAAAAAGCATAGTCAAATTATAAAACAATAACTTTATTTTATTTTATTTAACAATCATCATCATCATCATCAGCCTATTACAGTCCACGGCTGGACATAGGCCTCTTCTGAAGGGTTATGCCCATAATCCCATACTGGGCATGCGGGTTAGGAATTGCAGTGCACAGCTTCTCACACGCCTACACTGCTAGCCGTCGGCTGCCAGCTCAGACGTGCCTAGGCAAGCCGCGCCGTACCGCGATATGCCTTAGTCGTCGATTTTAGTCGCGTCTTACGACACTGTATCCCCGCACGGGGTGAGGGAATGTATTCTTACTCCGCCCCGACACGGAAAACAATCAATTTTATAAATAAATTGCATTCATTTAATTTGCTGAATAGGTGCTCATTATAAAAAGATAAGACAAAATATGGGTATGTAAAGTTAAATTTAATTCATTTATGCAAATTTAAGGAGCCTTTTTAATCTGCGCAAAAGGAAACAATGCGTTGCGAACATTTCATATACTGTTCAAACTCGGGAGCGCGGAATAAGCGCAGTAGGAATAAACTGGTAATTGAATATTAACAACGATGAATTGAATTGAAAAAGTTTCTCACGATTAAACACGATTTGATAAAAACAAAATATATATTAGCATAACAGGGATTATAAATTAAATTATGAAGATTCCCCAATAAAACAAAAGATAAAACTCGTTATCGAGAAAAGTTCATCAAACTTCAGTTTTAATTTGTAATTTATTTGAAAGTATATTTTAATGAAATCTACTGAAAACGAACAATGCGGATCTGATGCTAATTTGTTTTAGTGGCTAAGCCTCCGATGCCAGAAGTCTTGAATTCAGAGCCTGGTGCGCACCGCTTTACAAAAAATGTGTTTTAATATCACTTCCTGCAATGGTAGAGAAAATATCGCGAGGAAACCTGCGCATCTTAGCGTTTTCCGTAGTGTTTTCAAGGAGTGTGAAGTCTACCAAGCTCTCTTGGCTAGCGCGGCAGACTGAAACTTTAACTCTCATTCTGAGAAGAAACGCATGTTCAACAAAATATTAAAAGAGTTGATCGTACATACATACATACACATCCCCACGCCAGGTCCCTTACGGGGTAGGCAGAGAGCACGGAGTGCCAAATATCTCTATTCTTACAGACCTGTCGTGCTTCTTCCACATTCCACAATAATTATTTAATAAAACTTTTTATTAAATAATTATTTAAAAAAATAGCAAATGACTTTGCTGGCTACCTGATGTTACTAAAGTGTATGTAAATTCTGATGAATGTACCTATAAGGAATTTAAATGTGTTATAAAAAAACAGACGAACCTTCGTTGTTTTTAGGTGGTAGCTATTAAATATTTATTCAATAATTTTTAAATATAAATTCACAGACTCTACAACTCTACCATTCTGTGGAGTGTAACTGCATCTTTGTCTTGACTTCTTAACTCTACAAGGCTGTCAGATAAGCCAACAAAGGAGAGATCGCGGCACAATGGATGGCCATCTTGCTTTTTATTGAGAAGCGAGACTACAATTTACACTGCTATTTTTCCTGTTGCTTAAATAAACTGTGTATCGGATATTATAATATTACACTGTGGACATTTTTTTATAATACTACTCTCAATGGTGCTACCTTTGTTACCTTGAATAAAGAATGTTATACATATAGCGGGTTTTCAAAATCATTTTAATTAGTGTAGTAGTAGTCTAAGTCTGGATTTCTGCCCGGTGTATGACAGTAGACTCACTCTCTATTATTTATCTCTCTACTCGCTTATCTCTATACTGGGACGTACATTGCTCTATCCACATCTTCGGGGATTACAGCCGTGATGTTATGTTCGAAAAACATTTGTCTTACATTTTTATAGCTGTGCCTTTAAGCTGTAAATGTACCAACCGACATAATTAACCTGCAGTTTATGTTTTTTTTTATTAATCTATTAATGAATAATGATCTCGTTTCGAGCAATAAATAATGAACAACAGGTGCATTGTCAGTGGGGCGGGCGGTATTAATCAACTAAATTATTGTTCTAGAAAGTTAATGCAGTGTGTGTGGCAATATTTTGTAACAAGAACATGGCGCGCACAACATGTATAGTCCTAATTTCGGTGTTGTCTTGCGTCAACAAAATATTCTGCACGATATTAAAACCTGGAATCGATTATATGATCTGGAATTATTCAAGACGAGAATGAATAGGCGGTACCCAGTCAAGTGTTCTAACCTCTGGGCTGTATCCCGCTTTTCATCAGGTGACATGGCAGTCAAACCGAGCTAGTTGCTAAATAAAGAAAAACGTATAAAAATTTATATCTTATAATGTAGAAACGAACAAATCGTTATACAGCTCGTTTTTAGAACACGATAATAGATTGTGTCGTGATTGATTGAACGTTTTCAGGATACATTTTCCTATACTACAATTTGTAAGCTACTCGTACATCTATTCTCTCTCCGTTGGCCTAGTGGTTGCAAGCGCGATTGCTGACCAAGAAGTTCTGGGTTCGACACCCGTCAGGGAAAGTATCATAGGGTTTTTCTAACTTGAACATCCTAGCAGTAGCAAAGTTAACAGTCTCACCTCGTAAAAACTTCATTGCCTACCCTTTAGAAAAATACAGTCGTGTGTTACGTTACATTTTATCAACTTGTAGTCAGCGTTGAATTTTAAGTACCATGTGTATATCGAGGTGAATAATCTAGGGCGCTGACCGTTTTACAATGTTCTGTTGTCAACTGACCGTTGCGCGGCGCACCTTAGCCCTCTTCTAACTACATAGCATTGATCGTTCGCTCTGTCAAGTTGAAACACCTAAATAATGACCGACCTATTATATTACATTACACGTATTATTTTACGTGTTCAAGTTACATTTTCATATCGGTTACCTACCGACCAGCGCTCCGCGGCCTTGTGCGAGTATGTTTGTCGTGAAAGGCGCGGAGATAACTTCCATAAAAAATAAATTTTCGTTTCAATGCAGTAGAATATAAAGGACAGCATGGATACATATATGTATGTAGAATAGAGGAACTTTTGGACATTAAAACTATGTATATCGATATCTCCCACGTAAGTCACGATAATCCATAAAAGAATATGGTTTACTTTAAAGTTAATGTATCCTTTTTAGTGCTTATTAATCGCTCCCTGTTTCAGAATGTTTATTATATACAATACACTATTATATACTCTTGTTATATATATATTTTTTAATTATTTATTTATTTTAGGATCGCCAACGAAACGTACATTTCACATATTTTACAATATAACGCACATAACAAGTTGAATGTCGTTTCAGTTACAGGCAACCTCGGCTAGCGTTATAATGCAAGGTACCATATGTAAACTATTGTATATTTCTAATGAGGTGTACTTAAATAGGGTCCTGGAAAATTGTATATTTTACCATACCATAGTATACTTCGGAAGTATCGTAAC
>DVPD01000490.1:0-11241 GCA_018237605.1 Apyrrothrix (Melanopyge) sp. n. Burns01
CATGAATATTTAAACCGTGAGGGACCAGGCGTGAAGTTACAATATATTATAACACATGAATGTAATCAATGTTACACAAATTGTTCCATACAATGACAATTTGTGATGAAATTCGATAAGTAGAGTATTAAAATTGCGGGGTAGAGCCTAAGTTAATGTTTTATCAAAAAAATTCTAGGGAAAGTTTGTAATGTGACTTGAAATCTATTAAATAACATATAATAGTTACAAAAGAAATATATTAATGTAGTATTAATTCTTCCTTGTATTCTCTTTACGCAATTTAACCAAGCAAAGGTTAAGCCGGGCGACCTAGTTACACCGTGTCCTTTAATATTAAATATATTCCATTGATTACTGCTTCTCAAACAACGGTGTGATGGTAATACTCATATATTACATGTACATCTGCATATTTATCAAGTTCCTTAAGGCGTAGGTAGAGAACACAGAATATTAAATATGCATCGAGTACCAAAAATTTACAGACATCACGTAATTTGATAACAATTATAACTGAATCTAAATAATGTTCGTAGGTATATACAGGTGCATTGCATAACTCCTTGCAAACATTTTACTGTCTCTCCTATCTAACAATATTACGTGTACGTAAAAAAAACAGTGACTAAAGTGCTTATCTCGATTACGTGAAAACTTGTAGAGAATTTCGTTTTATCAGCGATATTAAATTCGTCGCGAGCGGTGCAACTGCTGTAATCTGCATGTTTTTGTTCAACGACCGTGTGTACCTCTAGACATATTGTTGCACAACAACCATATTTAGTACCTCCATTATGTGCAAAACGACATGATATCATATGATTACTATTTACATATGCGCGTTACGCAAAAAATTGGATAAAGCACGTTAGACATACTCTTTATCAAAAAGACGCCTTTAATATACAATGATAAATAACATTAAATTAAAATAAACAGTTAAATTATATATTGTTTAAAAACAAAAATGAATTGTTAAAAGACAGGCCACAGCAAAGTAACTGAACAGAAGCTATTATGCAAGTGAAAGAAACAATTGAATGATATATTGTTTGAAAAAAAAGATAGGTATTAAAAGAAAGGACACAGCAAAGATACAGAAGCTATTTTCGTACATAAATTATTCCTTTCATGTAAGTTCTAATTGCCAGACTGTCAAACGAGTTTTCGATCGGGGACAGCGCTAATGGCGGTTGCTTGCGATCGAGGCGCCTACTTCTGTAGGTAGATATATATACAAGTAAACTGTAATATACAATTTCAATATGACTCACTCACTGTATATACATTAAAAACTTATTACCAGTTGTTTCCAATAAAATTTAATTTATTACACCAATACTGAATGACTCTTTACGTCATGCGTGACATATATAGACAGAATGGTATTGTTGAAACGAAAGAGTGAATGGCTAAATTTTTTAGGAAATAATTGAAGGTCGGCCATTGAAAACGTCGGATTAGGCACTTGGCCAATATTACCACAAATCATGTGATCAGCATTTGATAGGAACAAAAAATCATTCAGAACACTTGTAATATCGAGGTTATGTTCTGTTGACTGTAAAAAGTAAAACGGTTGGATAGTGAGCTGAAGAGCTGAAGATCGACCTCAGTGGGTTGCTATTGGAGAGGTCTATGTGTAGCAGTGGATGGGAATAGGCTGATTATGATGATGATGAATGTAAAAAGTAATATTAGTACAGTTTATTGCGTGAAAAATATATATACGAGTATTATCACTTCGTTAGAAAAGTATGCGGTATACGTAAAAAAGTCGTAAGTTACAGAAAAACTTTAAATCCTTCTCGACTATTAATAGACGAAGAGGCGAAGTACATTGATCGGATCTACCCACGTAAAAACTACTTCAGAGGCTGGTAAGAAAGCTGGTTTTTAGATTTTTATCGTGACCGGTGTATTAATCGGTTTATCTGAAACATGATGTTGATAAGCTCATATTTAACAGTATATATTACACAGTTCCCTATCTTTTACCTTTGTCTGGTCTTGATTTAGGCTAAGCATACGTGACAACAAACATAAATGTTGAGATATTCCAACCTAGTATTTAAAATTTTAAAATACTTCATTCGAATGAAAAAAAATCAAATTAAATTTTTTCACTAGAACTCTTTGTTTTTTAATCAATGACATTTATGTACATATAATAATTAAATTGTTATTTACAAATCTTTCACTAAAATGAGAGTAAGGATGTAAGGAGAATAGATAATAAATTTGGTGATTGTCATTAAACGAATTGGACAATTCGTATAAAAAAATACGTTTCATTGTTACCGAAATCTATAATCTTTATGGATTCAACACGTCAACTTGAATATAGAAGCTTACGTAAGCTAATAACAGTGGTATGTTAAATCGGCAATCTTCCATCAAATGTTGTGTTCCTGTATGATGCCCACGTGACCGCAGTACGCCGTTCGCATGTTGCAGGTGGCGAAATGTATAGAGCACGTTGATGCAATGTGACTTTATTGTGTTGTACAGTGTTAACTGATTTTATTATAACTAAACCTGATTTCTAGCTTCCGTTGACATTAGCAGAAACGTTTCAATTAAAAAGGGCTAAATTTTATTTTTGATTTGTATTTACTGGTGCACCTATCGACTTAGTTCTATACCGGTTATTGTATTAATCGTCAAATATTTTTAAGTTAAAATAAAAATTTTAAGGTGATTTCAAGGTAAATTTAACACCAATCGTTTCCGTTATATCAAGGTTCCTCGAAGGTATAAAGGGCAAAAAAAAATTAAAACCTTTAATACCTATTTACTTCAGAAAACATTTCTACTCATATATTCATAATGTAATGCATCTTTAGATGCAGAATTATTAGGTAGTTCTGTCCACCTAATAACACCTTTGAACAATTATTACGTTTTTCTAATTATACTAGTAATTTAAGTCACGTTTGTATTGTTGATAACTATATATAAGAGGTTACTTTTGAGTTTTCAACTCCGCAGACAAAAACAATACATTTATTTCTCTCATACGAAAAAACCTAATATACTTGGCATGTATAAAATATATAGCATTATAAATAAAATACTATCACATTAGATGTTTATTATCATTATAACATGCTGTAGATATCAGCCCACCTTTAAGATCTTATCTGTAGCGAAACGTGTATAAACGTATGTATAATAATTAAATAGTTATTTTGTATGGACCCTCACACAACGGTTCAGTTCCTTGCATAATCATATCTGGATACACCGGCTTTGTGTTACATATAGACCTTTGTATATGAAAAAAATATCTTTCCGTGTTCATAATTTATATCAGTACAAATGACCCGCGGTCATTTCACAATGAGCTCAATTATAAACTCATGGTCGCGGAGTGAATTTGAATAACCTTCGCCAAAGTCAATTTTCATGTAACAACATCATTACTATGTGTTATAGTAGGTGTAGGAATGAAACCTTAACAGGTAAAAGGTTTGACTTTTATAGATATACGTATTATATACCAAAGTTATGTATTATATTGTTGTATAAAGATATCTATGTTTTCCGTATCTCATAAAAATAGATTGTTTATCGAAAACACGAAGTGTGCAATAAACGTTTTCTTTGCACGTGATAAATTTTTATAAAGTTATTTTATGAAAAAATATGATATTATTGAATTCATTTCAGTAACAATTAATAGTTTGACTGCTACTGTAATTAAAAATGATCAAGGTTTACTCACCCACAAGTGCAAATTTCACAGATGCATTGTTCTTTGACAATTTTCTCTGGTTTCTTGGGGCCACCCGGTCGTGGCCTGGTTTCGTCCCTGTAGACTGTCTCTTCGATCGTAGTCCTGTCGTCGCGCACAGTTTTCCTGTCGTCAATGACTGTCTCATCGTAGACGGTGCTGACGACAGTATCTTTCCTCGTGGTGTCGGTTATCGCACGGTCGGTCTCGTCGTATTCGCGTATATCTTTCGTTGTGTGGACATCCTTCTATAAAATGAGAAAATGTTTTAAACAACTACAAAACTTCTTGCTTAAATTTATGTTTGCTTTAAACTCTCTTACAACTTACCAAGTTTCTGATGTCTAACGAGCTGTTGTCTACAAAAACGTCCGTTTTAACTTTTTCATCTTCCTTCGCATCCTCATATGTAGTTTCCTTTCTGGTTATCCCGTTTTCTGTGATGTATCGAGTGACTTCGATTTGACTTCTTGTCTTCTCTACTTCAAAAGATTTTTTTGTTACATCAGCGTTCGTAGTGTTAACAACCGTTGTTTGTTCTGTGTCTAAACCTTCATACAAATCTTTAACGTCTTCGTTAATTTTAGTTCCGTAAGTGACTTTCTCAATTCTCTTAAATGGGTATTTTTTAACTGTATCGATAATTTCCTTTAGGATCCTGTCATCGATGTTTCTCCTAATCACAATATTTTTATTACTTACAGTGACATCTTTATTGGATTGTGATGACTCAACAATTCTACGTAAATCACTAATAGATGTGAAATCTTTAATGTCTCTTGATGACAGAATTATATTTTCTTCGGTATCTTGCCGTTTTAAGTGATGTCTTGGTGGTTCAGGCCTTCCGAATGGTGACATTTCTTTGGGACGCTTTGGTCTGTCATCGTCCTTTTCATAAACGAATTTTCCATTCCATGTTCCAGTACTTCTTTCGTAAGTCGTTAAAGTGTCCTTAGTTTGAGATTTCGATGTAGTAGATGTTTCTTTTGATAAAGTTTGTTTTTCATTGCTAATAAAGTCAGTTGTTTGAGTAACGTCTTTAGAATCGCGAGTATGAGATTTAATATCAGATGTTGTTTTTTGTGTATCAGATGTAACTACACGTGTATCAGAAGTCGATTTGTGTGTATCAGAGTAAACAGTTTCATCAGTAGAATCAGTGATACGTCTGTTATGTACATCTTCATTGTCTATGTGATCAGTGATAGCTGGTTTCTTAGTGAAATCACCAGCATATTTGTTCTTAGTAGACGCTATTTCTTTTCCATTCTTAAATAACACAGATTCTTCTGATACTTGACTTGCACTTTTAGGAACCCCATCCTTGCCAGTATCATAGTAAGATTCTTTATCTAACACATGACGGCTGTACTCATGTTGTGGCTCAATACCAGTACCACTGATATTATGACTTTTTTCATAGGTTGAGTGCTCCTTATTATCCCCCCATTCTCTGTGAGCGCTGTCGACGATTCTTTGCTGTCCATCAACTACTTCAAATACATACGATGATGTGGATGCCTGCTGAGCGCTGCTTGTGTTGCTTTTCAGTATTTTTGTAGAAAAGTTTAGATTTTCTGTGTCACTAACTTGCAAAATGTCGCCCACTTTCTTCAACTGATTTTGTATAGTGGTGTCATAACCATAAAAATTTGAAGAATCGGTTGAATGCATATTACGCTTTGTAACGTTAGATGTCTCGGTTGTAATTTTATCACGTTGTGATATATCAGTTTCTCTTAAATGCTTTTGTACATTTTTATTTGTGTGTGTAGTATCTTCAGATGTAATATTTGAACGGTAATGATCTTGAGATGTTAGCTGTCCTTGTGTTGAGCTGATCTGCTGAAGTTTCGAATTATCTTTCTGAGAAATAACACTTTCATGAGCTGTTACTTGTTTGCCATCTTTGATGAGTTTAGAATCTTCTTTTATCATCATTTCACTTGTGGGCTTTTGACCATCTTTACCTGTGTCGTATTTAGATTTCATGTCATAATTATCAATGCTGTGCACAGATTGTGGTTTGATGTCGGTGCCACTTACACTAGCGTAGGCTTCTTTTGTGGCATGTTCCTGAGCATCACCCCATTCTCGCTTTGAACTGTCAATAATACGTTCTTTTCCATCAACTATTTCCACAACGTATGATGATGATGACGATTTTGCTACGCTACTGCTTTTAGTTTCACTTGAACGTGATGTTCTAGTATACTCTTTTGTCTTAACATTTTTATCGTCTTCCCATCCATAAAAATTTGAAGAATTTGATTTTACATGTTTACCCCCACTTGGAACAGGGCTGCTTTTGTAGTTTTCCTTCTCGCGTGTATTGGTATTTCTTGTATCAGATGTGTTAGATACATTCCTTATTACGTTTTGTTGCACACCTGTAGTCTGTTGATTTGACTGAGTATTTATTAAGTTCTGCCGTTCAGACTGAATGAATGAATCGGTAGCATGGGCACCTTGAGATCTTGACAAAAAGGTGTTGGTGTTTTTACTGTTTGTGGAGTTATCAATAAAAGCAGTATTGAGCGTTTGATTATTTACGGAAGAGTCTACAGTCCGATCAAACGACTGACTGTGTGTAGTACCAGAATGCTGAATTGAGGTAGAAGAAGATTCGAATTTTTCGCTTTTAGAGCTCTGCTGCTGGTGGGATGCAGAAGACTCTTGTAATACAGAGTTTGATATAAATTCGCCTGTATTGGACTGAGCCATATCACTTACGAAATGTTCCTGAGATCTTATCTGAGACAAATCTGTCATTGATGGAGCCTCCGTAATGATGTAATGTGGATGGCTGTTGTAGTGCTCGGATATAGTAGAGCCGCTTATAGATGCGTGATCACTTACGTCTGTTATCATGAGAGGATCATCCTCCTCGACCTTCACATCGATGTAGCGAACCTTCTTACCGGACGAGGTGACTTTCTGCAATGTATTGCTGCTCTTCTGCACGGACGTAGACTTACTGGTCTTCTGCACACTACTAGTCGCACTACTCGTTGAAGTCACTTCGGACGCGTTCGACTGTCTAGTCTTTTTATTTTTTATTGTCATTTTAGTCGCACTATATGATTTTCTTCGATATAAAATTTACGTACTATCCTACGTTACGGGAGATTCTTAAATAACGATTAAATATGATTAAACACGAGTCTTATGGTAAGTATTTTACACGTAATATAAAAAAAAAACATTTGCCATGTAATGTTAAGAATAAATTAAACGCGAGAGTCGTTCGAGTCGTATATCGTAAGCGCGCGCACTGCTCGCGACTGGCTCGCGGATTGTGAGCCTGCGCCGGCGCCGTGCCCCCCTTACACCTTGACGCGGCGTATCGCATCGCCCACCAGACCTTCGCGACACGTAAGCGCTTCCATCTCGCCGTTGGACTCATACCAAAAATGGCACATTGAATGTTACTTCAATCGCCTGCATAACGTAAGACTTTTCTAGGGGTACATTTACTAATTTACATTGAACCGAAACCTGTACACGCTCATTGATACAAGGCTTAAGAGACATACCTACAACTTTAATGACATCATACACCTGTCTTTTTTATACTTGAAATATAATCGGAAATACAATTTTATAAAGTAAATTTAAATATAACACCACACTTGTGTCTCCCTGTAGAGGTAGGCAGAGGAGTGAATTACAAGAAGCACACTCCGACGTTCCACCAGTTACGTTTACGTCCCATCATATAATAGGGGGTGAGCCTATTACCATATATAGGAAATTAAATATAAAAAATCACTGTACAGATACTCGAAACTGTTAATTAAAAATACCTATATCTACACATTCTAATTTTATTTATAACATTCTAGTTCACTTATAACTAATGTAAAAAATAAAGTTATTTAATTTATTACGCATTTCACATATTTTATTTTCTACCTCAGACATTTAAAATTGTAATTGTAAAAACAATTGTCAATTTCGTTTCTACGTCACACCAGAAACGTGCCTAATTCGTACTTATATTACTAAATTTTTTCTTAAATTTACTTAAAATTCACTTAAATTTCATTTATATATAATATAAACTTATTTTATCATAATATCATTACGCACTTATGTTGGAACTTGGAACAACTTGTTACATTGATACATAAGGGACTCATTAGTTACATTTCGAGTCGCAAACATCTAAATAATTACAGATTTATATGCAATTGCAAAAAAATGACCTGAGAAAAACGAGAAACCATTTGGCTATATATGTACAGTGGAACATAGCGAGAAGGAACCTACCCACCCAGATTGAAACAGATTTGCATCAGGTTTTGGCGCCCGCTGTGCCCAATGTAGCCCGGTCTTGAGTCAACAACTGATGCGTTATCTATGTTCGAGATGACCTGATTTTTCGTAAAAAAGAACCGATATCATTCATGCAGATGCATCACAAACCAGACCTCGAATTACTCATTTGTGTTTCGGTATAAAACGGAAAATAATAATTAAATCACGATCTCCAAATTCTATATGATTATCGGTTTTTAAATTGTGTATTATTCAAAAAGAAATATGATTGCAGTGATATTAAGCAGTGATATTAAATGCTTAGATTTCGTTGTCGACATCTTATTTTAGAAAATAGATATTTTAGAACAGTAGCGTGAAATCACAAAAAGCTTGACAGAATAGTTAACAGATTGTAGAGTAATTGTGTAATGAGAAAACAGATAATTAAAAAAAAAAAGTTTTGTATAAAGATAATATGACATAACTATTTCTTGATTTCTTAAATACCACTAGTATATAAAAAGTAGACAGAATCTCTATTTTAACATTATATTTATTCTAATAAACGTAAAAATTAAATATTTTTGAACAAACGTCTAATGCTAAAATGGCGTCTTGCTTTAATAACTAATAACTTCCTTTGTAGTGTACATACAACAATAAATCGATAACCATCTGTAGTGTCATTGGAAACGTTTCGCTGGAGAATGAAAACATATGAACACATTTTATAAACGTCTCATTTTATTTTTGCCTAGTTGTTCAGCTGCAACTTCAAAATATCAGCTATAGCATACGAAACTCGTGGGTTGCACAAGGCCCGGTTCTTGCTGCCTTCTAGAGGCATGGTGGGCGGCGCGGCGGTGTCGAATCACGCACCCACCGTCTGATCTGGAGCCTTGCAAATAATATACTTATTCACAACTTTAATGCCGTTTTGTAACCGCGCTCACTTATTACACAGTACAGTTATATTAATAATAGCTAATTTTAAACATGACACGATCGGGCGATGCGAGCTATAGGTATATAAACGGCGTACTCTATATAATGTAACTATCATTTTATACATATAAATATATAAGTTACGCCTTTCTAGAGTCGACTCGATTGTAACATCTTAGCTCGCAAGTGTACGTATCAATGCGAAAGTCTTGTCTGGATTAACGTGTGATTGACAGTCTTTATATCGCAATGACAATAATCTAATGCGTAGTTACACTTTGCAATTAAATTAAGAGACTTAAATTTTGAATTATACACGCTATAATTGATAATAAGAAATATTCAGAATTGAATTAACTAGTAGAGATTTCTACTAAAAAATCTAAATTAGAAAAATCCAATAGCGCCCGGGATTTAAACCCAGGACCTCTCAATCGGCAATCGCGCTTGCAACCACTCGGGCAGCAGTCAGAAGAAAAAGAAAGTTTAGAAAACCCAATAATACTTTGACAATAATAGGAGGCTTATTTTGATATTTAGAGATTTACATTGACTCTTATTTTTTCAGAATATGCACTCACCCCTATTTAAAAATTAACAACGATCTCGTAATGCCCGCGAAGAAACCAAATCAACACTTGCTAGCGTATATATAGCATACCTGCCCAGACAAAGGAAGTTTCTAGAGAACTAAGTGCGTAGGAGTGAGTTCTACAGCCTCGCCTTATCCAACTATCGCTGTGGGCACAGGTTCGTGCACTGCTGAGCTCCCATTGCACCGATCAGTATAAGATCTAGGTTATTAAATACTATACAATACAATATTTTTTTTGTACACTTATTATAAAAAGAAAATAAATGTCAACAAAAGAAAATAATTAAGCATGCAATAGACGGCCTTATCGCTCTAGTAGCGATTTCTTCCGGAAAATTTAGGCCTTTATTTATTTATCTATTCGTTATTTATTTATTATTATTTAGTAACACCCTAAACTAAGCGGTATAAGGGCGTACGCCTAGTGTCATTGTCTCCCAGTTATCCCTGGGTGATGGAGAGAGCATATGGTAAGCGTATATTATAATATTAAACATATTTAAACAAACATTCATAAAATACTGAGTAACTGCCTCGTTGGTCGTGTTTGTTGCAAGTGCGAATGCCGATCGAGAGGTCCTGGGTTCAAATCCCGGGCCGAGTATCATTAGATTTTTCTCAAATTTGAATTTCTAATAGTGGCTCGGAGTCTGGATTACAATCACCACCTATTCCATTTAGGGACATAAACGTAACTGGTGAAACGTGGGAATGTACTACACTACTCTGCCTACTGCTTTGGAGATTACAGGCTTGATGTTATGTTTTGCATAAAATAAATATACATAAGTAATATGCCAAACATGTAAATACTTATTCATTACAAGAAGCTTGTAGAAAATGTGTCCACCCTCGAACATTGAGTAGCGTACTAATGTCACATAACACCGCGCCCGTATTTCACCAAATGGGTCGGCAGAATAGTGCAGTACACTCCTACGCTTCACCAGCTATGTTACATATTCCACCATGGAATATGAGATAACCTATTGCCATACACCGGAAAAATCAATTTCAGCAGTCTCCCTTACAAGCACTTGATACATTATATACTTACATATATTACGATTTACATATAGAGGGTATATTTGTTATACATATATCTTATAATCTAATGGGTATCCAATGATAATGAGGTACGATAAGAGTTTAAGTGACCTTAAAACAATATATGCTTAGGTATCTGAACTTAATATGAGTATAGTGCTCTGAGGTTGGTTAATTATATTTTATCTCATAGTGATACAATTGCCCGGACATTCTACGCATTTTCGTCAGAAATACTTCCAGCTAACTTTCATTACCACCAATAAATTCGGCATAATTTTAGGCTCATTTGTGTTGGTTTCAGTGTCATCCAATGACTAATCTTCAATGAAACGAAATAACTCATAGTAAGCAGCTATAATTACAGCTAATAAGCTAAAATTATATCCAGGAGAAGCAGAATGCGGCAAGCCGAGGACTGGGTGCAGTGACGCAGTGACTGCAGTGACGCTCTTTAGTGGAGGCCTTTGTCCAGCAGTAGACTGAGATAGGCTCATAATGATGATGATGAGGCTAATTATATTGAGCCTAATCATTATATTACATACATACGTATCTTCACGCTAGGTCACTTAGCGGGTAGGCAGAGAGCACCAAGTGCCAGATATCTCTATCCTTACAGACCTACCGAGCTTCTTCTATATTCATC
>DVPD01000491.1:0-11234 GCA_018237605.1 Apyrrothrix (Melanopyge) sp. n. Burns01
TAATTTCTTATCGTCTATTGAGAATGCTACTCTATTTTCTGATGTATAAGATTCAAAAATATTTTCCCGCACTCTAATGCACATTGATATATGTATATTTTATTAGCTTGTTTCTGTAGGAACTTATGTTCAATACGCCTACTCGTAGCGACCATTGCGCCTAGATTCCAATCTAACTAAAGATTGCTATCGGGTTCTTCTATATCTAAGGCCCGTCCTCCTTCATCAACACCTTCACAATCTTTGTATTATTAAGGTATAGCATTAAACCTTCACAGTGTACGTGTGTTTAGACTAGGTTTATCATGTATTTCAAATATAGTTCTATACATGTGCATGGCAATTCTAGATAAACGATTGTTCGTAGTTATTCGGAATAAACAATAATAGGATTAAGATTTTTTCGGACCTGTTTTGTATTATTTACGTGACCAATAATACTTCACCTCTGTCAGTTGTCTGTCCATTTCAATATATATATAAGGTTTCCCTACGCTATTAGTAACTTCCTACTCTCCTGTTTCTCTATCGTAGATGTAAACTGTACTCTTCGTTGTTGACTCTCATTCACGTAGAGTGTTTTAGAGATTATTTTGGTACGTAGCGTGGTTTAGATGTAGCGCTTAACGTTAAATTATTCTCGCTAACTGTCACTAATTCAAAATGAACGACTCGTTTCCGATCTGACGGTTCTGTAATGGCAAAACCTTATTGCATGAATTGTAAAAGCTCTTGAGAAGTGATTGCGGTGTCGTTCTCTCGTCGTAAGTCTAATTGTGTGTGTTTTAATGTATCTCGATTAAACGCTTGAGTGAAGCTGTCTCGTTTGTACGTAAGCTTTCAATGTTCGTTGTATAGTATAAGATGAATATAACAGTTAAAAAGTCGCTTAGCACCGCTACGTTGTGAAGGAATTTGGGTGATATCAAATGGTTGTTTGTTTCGTAGTACTTTATTTTAAAAATATCTCGATGCTGTCATCGGAACATCGAAACATGATTTTTTAATATATTGATGTTATACGAACAATGTACAATTAAAACTGTTACTCCTACATACAATCTCGGACCCGTCTCTCTTTCGAAATTGGCACCTATTGGCAATAAGTAATAACGGACGAACCGATTTAATTTTGATTATTAATATAGTGAATTTGTAATGAGGTTTATACAAGGTAGACGTGTAGTTTAGTAATAATTGTAAATTATTTGTAAAATCAAAACGACGATCATTGTTTGACACGCCCTTAGAAATAATTTTAAGGTTATGACCAATTTCCAGAATTTTCTCCTCGACAAAATCAGTTGGATTGATCTTATGACTTTTGTACTCAGGGTAAATGTTATATACTCTATTATTGTTGTCTATTTATATATGTGTATGTTCAGTTATATCATTTTTGGTAGGGGTATGACTTTTTGGCCTGCGAATGGCACTTGGTAAAGACTAATTTCTCTACAACCTCCTTCTCTATATCTTACTGCGGATCCTTGTTACCATTCCAAGTTGAGTACTCGAAATTATTTATGTGAACTAAAATACCAACTAAGTTTAATAAACACTAGACACATCCTGCATCAAACCACAAAAAGTGTTACCCGGGAAAATATTTTAATGCTTAGTTGATATTTTTTTTCACATAATACAATCGGTTACTGACTTTATGGGAGTTATAAACTAGTAGTACATTTTAATACACGAATTGTTGAATTTTTGACTAATTAGTCATTTAGATGATAGATGCACTAGTTATTTATTAAATATCACTTAGGTGACACGGTTATTACATTCTAGCGAGACAGACATTCAATATGAGAATGTAACATTACAGAAATATAATATTTAGGAGTAAGAAAGGAACAAAGATCAAATATTGCGTATAAGAATACGCTTCAAGCGAATTCCTTATTCACTGCCACCAAACTACAAGTTTTTTTTGACAAATGCAACGAGAAAATATTTAAATTCATGGCCGAAAACAAAACTGATCATCTTAGTGTTGCTTTTTAAA
Source organism: Apyrrothrix (Melanopyge) sp. n. Burns01 (assembly GCA_018237605.1). NCBI lineage: Eukaryota > Metazoa > Arthropoda > Insecta > Lepidoptera > Hesperiidae > Apyrrothrix > Apyrrothrix (Melanopyge) sp. n. Burns01. The sequence continues at coordinate 2,012 of DVPD01000491.1, forward strand.
AAAACGAACTGATTAATCCAACTGTCATTTCTGGTATGTAATAAATGTATCATTTTAAAATATATCTCCTTTTCGCGGAGTTACATCAATGCAATATATGTTCGAGTAAAATAAATAAAAAAAACTTCTTAATAAAAAACTTTAAAATGGGTTGTAAATTTGAAACTATAAGCAGACCATCTTATAAAACACAAAAATATAAATAATAATATTTTTCAGTTATTTTCTCGGACAATTATTGAATTGAAGTTAAACTTTTTCTACGTGTTATTAACGTTCTAATTTCTGTAGAAAAAAACCGTCAAAGTCAGATAATCCGCAATATTAACTAGTTGGTAGAAAACTTAGAGACAACGACACCACCACACTAACACGAGAGCTTCTTTACAATGAAACCAGTATTACCATAACAAATTTACGCAAAACTCAATATTTTGTAGGTCTCCGAATTGTTTAACAATTTATTTGAATAAAGAACTGATGTAAGTGCCACATACAAATTGTTGCGTTTTTGATATATTTTGAAAACGAAATCTTGGCTATATGATGCGAGATGTTTTTGATTTAACGGTCGACTAAAAAAATTAAGGTTTGAAAATATTGATGTACTTTCGTGGAGATAAGTATGATGTTTAAATTTGCTGCACTAGTCCAGTAATGTTCATGTTACACTTACCGCCTCGAATGTACCATCTGTTCAAATGGCGTAGTTATTTGGCTAAACAATACACTTATTGGTAGAGCGTTATCCTTTGATATTAGTGACATATAGTGTTAAAGTTACAAATTGACCTACATTGAAACTAAACAAATATTACACATGTAAACAAATTTTGAGAATGTAAACGTTAAGGTATTACGTGAAACCATTGTCTTGTAAGAACGTGGTTCAAAATATGTTGTATTGTTATGAAAACAAACGTTAGTAGTATATTCAGCGTATAACTTAGAGTTATGGGGGAAACGATAAAGTGGTTATTGTTGAAAATGTTTTAGGTGATAAAATTGGACCGAGGTTTCTTCAAATCTCGTTGTTGTTGACGATGATTTTCAGTAAGGTTCCCTTCGCGGGAACCATTATGAAGTTGTATCGGTAATTTAGTTGTTGTTCACGCTGTCTTTTCTATCACTTAGTAGTCTCATTATATAGAAGGCTTGTTCGCTAACGATTCGTTCGTCTCTTACTATTGCAAGGCGTTGTTACATTTATTTAAGAGGTCCCAATTAGTTATGTTAAATGTTTAGAGGTGGTCGTTTTCACATGAACTTCACTGTGAGTTTGAAAATGGCGTATCTACCATGTTGTTAAATTATAAATAAAGTACATTTACCACCACGTTGTTATTTCATTTCTAAACCAATACCTGATCATTATTCACTACCATCAAAATCAGCAAAAATGCTCACTAATGTTTATTTTTTATAAAATATTAACTTTATGTATTTGAGGTACCCGTATTCCAAGAAAATGAACATGATAAATGAAACAAAATGTATGCAATGGAGTTCTAGAAGCTTCGCCTGCCAAGCTGTTTGAAGTTTTAAATTGTTTATGTATGGGTGTGTGAACATTAGTGTTTTCTGTTCGACTGGACAAAAACAGAAATCATACAACATTTAAAATTCTTATGTTTTATACTTTAAACTACGACACATATTCACAATTAACCTGCTAAGTATATACACGAAATAAATAAAAAAAGAGGAAATTTAATATTTGAGAAAATTCGTCACTTGGTTACTAATACTTTCGTCTAGAAGATCTGATTTTTATACCCGGCGCAATAGTTACGACAATAAGATACTAACGGCAAAACCTCAGTATTACTCATATTTGATTTTCATTCTAAAAATGTTAAGGCAGACCACACCTTCTTCATATTTGTGTTTAAATCTGCCAATACAGATAATACTTCCTCAATTGTAGACCTCAAAAAACCATTTTTGGAATTCTCCAAAATTTTTATTACGGCGCTGTCATCTAACAATTTTGTTTTTAAAACAATTTCATTCACATCCGGTACGTCTTCTTTATCCTCGTCCATATAAGGTTCGTCGTGATTTTCTTGTATTTCTACGGGAAAACGACTAATTTTTTTAATCTTATGCAAAATCTTTCCCATTGGAATGAGACTTTGATCTTCATCAGTAATATCATTTTCTAAAGTTACCTCTTCTGTGTCATCGTTTAAACGATTATGGGGTATATTTTTGAACTTTCCATATTTCTTTCCACCAATTCGATTTTCATCTACATCGTGTTCCACTCTTTTTTCTTTATCAATACTTCTGCGTTTTCGTTTTCTCCCGGAATTACATTCGGGATTTGTTAGTCGGGCTTCCGATACAACTTTATCAATATTATCTTTACGTCTTTCAGAATTTTTTTCTGTATTATTCAGGATATTTCCTTTCTTAGATTTAAAATTACGCTTAATACCCTTGGAGTTTCTTTTACTTATTCTATTTCGAAAGAGTTTCGAATTTCTTCCTGCTTTGCTATTTCTTAATTTTGTAATTAATTCAGATCCTTTATAACTTCGTGACCTTAACCCATGTCTTTGTGACATTCTTCTTCTACTTCTTTGCTCATCACCGTTATAGGTTTGTCGCTTAACTTTACTCGTATAAGTTTTAACATTGTCTCCAAAACTATTTTGCTTCAAAGGTAATACACCCAGAACATTGCTTAAATCTTCATTTAATTCATGAATTCTATTCTTTAGAGCCTTATTTTCCCACCTCAGGTCTTGGAATATGACAGTATCATTTAATATTCCCACATTTTCTATAATAAATGGTTGATGATCAGTAACATTATACATATCTAAAGAACGCTTAGATTTCATAATACTCGAATAACTATTTTCATCACTGTCAACAGGCAAAGCCTCAACATATTGTTTCTCCTGTTTAGGCTCATCAGCAATATCGTAGCAAGCATCGACTTGTGTGTTAGCGAGCACCCAAAAACCAAAAGATTTTGGAGGTAAATTGAGTAATAAAGTCTTATATGGACGGACACGTTTAACTACTGGCTTGATATCTCCTTCATAGTACATTGCTCGCCCGTTGACAACAATATTCCTGTGAACCACAGTTATAACAATCAGAAGCTTAAAAGTACATTAAATTAGTGTTAGACAGGAGCTAGCAATTCAAATTATTAGTTCAAGTTTCAATAGTAAACTTATGACCAATACCGTAGTGTACGGAGAAAATAACAAATTTAATCTATTACTAAATTGCAAAACTCGATATCCCACCACTCGATTTATTAAAGTAACCTCAGCTGAAGACTTACCCGCTGTGATCATGCCCAAGTATAAATTGCATGATATCCCCACCCTCTTCCTTTTTGGACAGTTTGATGGAGAACCTAGCAGGTTCGGCGTCCATGTTAGCTCCGTACAAGGTCACTGCGCCGGGCACAGGCTTGTGCCGTAGCGATGTGCAGTGTGCAAACATCGTTGCTTCCGAGGCTTCGATATCAACGTTCAAAACCCTTTCGCCCACTAAGTTTTTGAACAGAAGTGCCATATAGAAACTCTGGAATATAATGTTGTATAAACATAATACATACTTTGACGTTCTAACCTACATATTTTTCAACATTTAAAGTATTATCGTTGAGTGATGAAGTCTGGTATATAACAAATGATAGACTAAAAATAAGCCAAAATTAGTATTTAGGATTCTCCATTGCTGAGAGCTAACATGTAGTAGAAATTTCGGAGAGTTTTTGAAAGTCTTTATTGTGGTTAAAAATCATCATCATATCATGTATTTGCTACTATCAACGTCACTGCTATACATACTATCACTTGCGTCATATCTCCCACTTAGACTCAAATGGTCCATCTAGGGAAAATTTAATTGGCTCGTGACCAACACTTACCAAAGTAGGTTCATAAAGCTCTGATTCCACTAGCTCCCGGAAGTGCACCGAGAAGCCGCTCTTTGCAGAATAGCCTAGGCTGGTCATCCAGTCCGCAGCGCGTTCCAGCTCGTGAAATCGATGGTTTTTCTCTGTCAGCCAAAGCGGAGTATCGCTCTGGCTGAGGACTTTGAGCAGTTTAAGCCGGTCCTTTTCTGACATCCGCTCGAGTTCTTGCGACGAGGAATTGCTGAAAGTAGCTAGCTTTATTCATCTTGATAGGAATGGTTACATATATACAGGTAAATACATGTACATATATATAAACACTATCAATGTCTTGATTTCGCTTTCGATTGATTTTGTGAATGTGGGGTTGTAAACGGTTGAACTTAATAACATTATCTCGCCTAATGAAATGATCGCTCGTCTCACTATGTTTAAATGGTAGCACACCACATTTGTTCTGTTCGTACTGACTCAATACAGCTGGTTACGAAGTAAATGCCCCTTACTAAACTTCCCTGGCGCGAATTTTTCAAGTAGACCTTTAAGGCCGTCCTCTACCTTCTCGGCTGTTTTTTTAAGTAAAATTTTAATTTATTTTTTTTTTTTAAATCTATTAAAGTTTGGGAAATATAGGCAAATAATAACATACCCATTCAGAAACAAAGCATCAAACATGTCGTTGGAAAGCGCGATGTAATCTTTAAAATCGCTCTTTGACTCGGCGGTCAAGCAAGGGGTGACGTCTCCGCCCACCACGCGCCAGCGCCCTGCCTTGCCCGACGGGAAGGTCTCTGTTATGACCCGCAGCGTCTCCAAATCATTGAGATACTCCTCTATCGATTGATTGTTGCATTCTGAAAAAATATTATCTCATACTTTACTTAAAGATACCCAGGAGGTAGATAAAATTATAAAAAGATAACGATTTCACACAAATGAACTGTATCGATTATCTAGTTATAATAACAATAATATAGTAATCTTATATTACACTTGGAATATTATTTACATCATTCAACTTCCCACTAATATGTGCAATCATCATTAATATGTAAATAAACACAGTTACAGAAACTATAAATTGTTCTATTGTAAAAAGTAGAAATTACTCATGGTTAAAATACTCGCCATATCCTAACTGCCAGAATATATCCCCAATATTGGCTTTTTCCGCAACCGTCAGGATACTCAACGCGGTATTTGGATCCCACATGCCAGAACGAGTTTTCTCATCATTATTCAGAGCGAAGACCAAATCGAATCCGGTTTTCTTCGCCCATTGGACAAATTTCTCCCATTCTTCATGTGTAACTGAAACATGTTCTTGCAGTTCCACGTTGCTTCGAGTATTTTCCCTCTGGTACTCGTTCAAGGATATCTTCTGTGGAGAATTTTCATCGTCTAACAGTTTCAACGCATCAATGGATATCGTGGCGTTGTGGAAGGTCGTATGTGAGGTTGAAGGTCCAGCTATCCTGATATAGGCCGGTGTGAGAGACGATGCCATGCAAATACATCCTTCTCTGTAAAAGAACATAAACGTAAATCACGCCTGTGATCCCCGAAGAGCGACACAGAGGAGTTTAGTACGTACTCCCACGTTTCACATGTTACATTTACGTCTCACCATAGAATATATGGTGAGCCTATTCGCAAACACCGGGCACAAATCCATACTTCGAGCTTCTACTAGAAATTTCAACTAGAAAATCTAAGTTCGAAAAATCTAACCCGAGCAGTTGCGCTTGCAACCACTCAACCAGCGAGGCATTCTAAAAGCACAAGTTATTTTTAAGTTATTGATATTGAAAGAAGAGAGATTGGAAATTGAATAATTAAAGAAGAAGAATGAGGAATTAAAGAAGAGGAGGGGTTACTTTAAACATAACAATGACAAGAATATTTGCGAGACATAGTGGGTAATAGTAAACGATTAAGAATTATCTGTGAAGAGTGAACTCAAGGAGAAGCTCGGTCAAGAGTACAAAATGCGTTTGAGCTATTATATTGTGTAAACACCTGTTCAGAGGTGTTATGTGCAAGTTAACTAACTAAGTATACTCTGGATGTTGACGACGAAGCAAACAACAATGTTTAGCGATGGGAATGAGGGCACTGATCCATCATGATAGTCATCAGTTAAAATTATCTACAATTCTATACTAACTAATGATATTATCAACAACTTGTACCAACTGGATTAACTGACACCAAAATTCCTGTTTCCACATCCTTTTCGGCGTCGATAACAGATGCCCATGAGCGGAAGTGGCTTGCGACGGCTAATGGCTGATTTCCTACTACTTCACATAAAAAAATAAGTAATAATACTGAAATGTAAATGGTGAGACTCACTTGTCATACTCTCCGCTCGAAGAAAACAAATATTTCGGATCTATTGTAAAGCTTAGAAACTTGCTGTCGACCAAATTGACGTGTGATTCAGTGCTGATCTTCACGTTGTACGTATCAGCGTTTACTAAAGGGAAAATGATAATAAAGTTTGTAATAAATATCACGTGTATTGTAAATATACGACCCATCGTGGTCGGATCACACTAAAAGAGAGAATTACGATGGAGGAGATTTAATACGTTCGGTGGAGTTTAATTTCGATATGTTGCAGTGAGTTTTTCTAATCGGACGTTTACGATAATTTTATTACAAGCTTTTTTTATATGCAAATAACACATGACATCGTCACATATCTCAGTCCACTGCTGGACATACACCTCCCCTAAAGGGACTTTTGCTAGGCATGCGAGGTGGGAATCGTAAAACACAGTTTCTCGCACCGCCCACTTTCCTACTAAATATATTCAAATTTAGAATGTGATTGACTTAAATTATTTCAATCGATTAAAGAAGAAAACAACTGAGTTTGTTTTTATAGTTAAATAGAAAGAAATCTGTTTTTTGAGAGTATGGAAAAAAATATCGTGACATAGCCATATTAATTATTTAATTATTTGTAGGTACATCCATTTTTACTGAGTGTTATATTGTGTAACACGTTTAACAAATCGAATTTATTGTTTAATCAAGTGTCATAAGTAAAAAACAAAAATGCTAAGTAATAAATAAAAAATATTGGGCAGAAAGTCAAATTTCGTATTACCAATGTAACTGCAACATACATTTCGCTGAAGCGCAGCAAGCTGTGCACATTTTTGCTGCCATTGTTTATTGTAATTACACAAATTTCTGTTTACGTGTCGCTGTTATGTCACGTTTGGTGAAATATACAAGAGGACGTAATATAAACAAAGCAGCTATGTTCGGAGGATCAATTATATTTATAGCACGTTCTGTTATACATTTTAACGTAACATCACGCCTGCAATCCCCGAAGAGCTGGGCAAAGTACGTTCCCACGGTCTTCTGTTAAATTTTACGTTTCACTGTGGGAAAGGGAGTGAGCCTACTACTCGAAATTCTGAGTTAGAAAAATCTGATAGTACTCAACTCGAAATCGAACCCTAAACCTCTCGATTAGCAGTCGTATTTCAATGACGCAGTCAGAAACAAAATGGCAGCAAATATTGCTTGTCTACTATTGACTAAGCTGCAACGCTTTTAGTGTAGTTAGATATTTTATTTCATTTTTATCTTGTTTCTTGATTGTGTCACCTGTCGTTGAGTACAAATATTAACAATTGAATATTATGATATATTTGAAACTAACCGCTGTCCGGCCGCTTAGCTAAACATAGTAATTCTTTAAAACAAACACGAAACTAAATGAAAACGCCAGAATGACAGAGTGTGGTCCCATTCATTCAGCGTGCCGTTCTGCAAAATGCGCGCCCTACCTGTTTTGTTTTTCTAAAGAATATATATGTACTAATTACGTATTGTAGAACCTATGGTGATGAATGAATTACAGGCGTGATGTTACATATGGTGATAAATAAATCTTTTCTACTCTAAAACGTGTCGAAAGAACACCGAAAAAAATTCAAAAATTATTAACTTTTTTATTATTATTATTAATTATTAACTTTGTTTCGATAGTAAGGCGCAATTACTAAGGTCCAAGTACATACCTTTTACATACAGATTGTACCCTCCCTACTTATTTTTGCATATGTCGATTAAAAGACTGATTTTGATTAAACTGTAAATTAATTTTATCGACAATATCATTGTCGAATATTGCTAAAATATCTGGTTAGAATAACCTTGGCCAGGTGGGATGACGGTCTACGAAAGGCTGTAGGCTGGATGCGGCAAGCCGAACACAGGGCGCGACTGTGGTCTCTGGGGGTGGCCTATGCCCAGCAGTGGACTGAGATGAGATGATGATGATGATGAGTTAATGTTTAGATGACGAAAATGGTATAACCTGCTAAAATGAAGTACTATACAAGGCCAGCTCTCCTACTGATTCTGGACAACCAATATCTAATGACTGCGCGGAAATTGAGGGTTCAATTCTCAGCCAAGGCAATCATTGGAATGCTTAACATATATTTTTTTGTCTTCTATTATAATAGTTATTTGTATATATATAGAAATTTAATTACGATATTCTGTTTGTCGGCTGGTTAGCATGGTAACATTAAACTATTAATTTGTAAACTAAAATTTGACTGCCTCGTTGGTCGTATTGGTTGTAAGCGCGACTACCGATCGGGAGGTTCTGGGTTCGAGTCCCAGGTTGGATTTTTCTAAAATTAGAATTTTTAGTAGTGACGCGGAGTCAAGATTTGTGCTCGATGTATGGCAATAGAAATACCACCTATTCCATATTGGGACGTAAACGTATCTGGTCACACGTGGGAGTGTACTACACTCCTCTGCTTACCTCTTCGGGGAATACAAGCGTGATGTTGCGTAAAAGTTGCATATAAATTGTCCAAAAAAATATTATTGTTATTACTATAAACACTTTAATAAATATTTCTGAAATCACTGGTTATTCCGATTACAAATATACTTAAAAATATACACATATATACATTCAACAGTAAACAAAAACTGAAAAATCTATGAAGGATATAGCTTATTACCTGTAATGCAATCTTCTAATAGGAGAAAAGCTGTCGTAATTCCTTTAAAAGTAACTATAAAAATAATAATACACGATGACTAAAAATGAAAACATAATGCTTTTATTAATTAGGTAATAATACAACTTAAAAACATAATTTCTATTAGGGATCTATATGAATACTAAGACAATTCTTTGGAAATATTTTTATTCATTTATTTAATCAATTAAAAACGGATTTTTTTTTGTCTGAGAACATGTTTACATAATCAGTTATTCTAAATCACGATACAATCAAAAATATATTTATAAGTACATATGTATTATCTACAAGAGTAAAGCAA
>DVPD01000492.1:0-11228 GCA_018237605.1 Apyrrothrix (Melanopyge) sp. n. Burns01
TTGATGTGCAAGCGCAACTGCTGATTGAGTGGTCTTGGGTTGAAATCGAGGATCGAATACTACGTGGTTTTTCTAACTTCGATTTTCGAGTACAAATTTGTAGCAGAAGCTCTGAGTCTGGGTTTGTACCCGGTATATGGCATTAGGCTCCTATTCCATAGTGGGATATAAACATAACTGGTGAAACGTAAGAGTGTGTTACAGTCTTCTACCCATCTCTTCGGAGAATACACGTGTGATGTAACGTTTTTTTACAATGGAAAAGTTTGAAAGTTCTAGTACATACATAACATGTATATAGTTTGAATAATAGTGGGTGGCAAAAACTCAACAGTCATGGATCTGTATTCGCGAATCACTAGCAAGTGATTATAATTATTGTTTTATCGTCACGTTGGTACTCTTACGAGGTAGGCAGTGAGTATGGAGGTCCAAATATCTATCCTTTCATTCCTGACGCGTTTCTCCTACTTTCATCACTATCTTCATAAATAACACATCTTAAGTTAAGAAACAATATGTATCTGCATTAATAACCCCATAATGATGCTTCCTGTGAGAAAGAAAATATTTCAGGATATATTCCCAACAGTGAGTAGGTATGATAAGATATTTCTGTTTTGCAATACAATTGTTCTCTGTTGTACACCGAACACAGTCTCAACTATAACAATAGGTGTGGATAAAGAGGCGTACGAAAGGCTATGTTATCGCCAACATGCGATCTCTACCAAATAATCTCTGGGTAGAAGTCAAGAGCAAAAATAAACACCCCAATGAACGAGGACCGTCTACGATTATAAACTATATAAAGAAATACATATCGAATGCCATAAATAAATCACATTAATATGTGCAAATAAAGTAAATATGCATGGAATATATAATACCTCTCTCTCGCTCACTCTCATTGCCGACAGTTTGGTAAAACATCGCACCACCTTTCAATTTTAGCATAAGAAGCGAGGGTTAATTGGCACGAACGGAAATCACGGCAAGTCGTGGATATCAACCGGTTAAAGTAATCCGTGCGATTATAATATATTATGAAAAACACTTAAGAATTGAGTCGTTCCAACTTTGTAGAATACATAGGTTTAGTATGTATAAAATATACAACGTAACGTCACGCTTGTTATCTACGAACAGATAGGCAGGGGAGTGTTGTGAACTCTCACATTCCACCAATTATGTTTATGTCCCATCATTGAATAAGTGGTGAGCCTTTTGACATACACGAGGCACAAATTCAAACCCTGAGTCACTGTTAGAAATTGCAACTAGAAAGTCTAAGTTACAAAATCCGATAGTACCCGATTCGGGAATCGAACCCAAGACCGCTCGATCAACAGTCGGGCTTGCAATCACTCGACTAACTAGGCAGTCAATGGTATAAGTTTTCAAATCCATAAAGCAATATGGTCATAATAATTAAAAATAGAACCATATATGACGGTTTTCAAAAGACGAATGATAATTTGAAATGAGGCTTAATTAAAATGTATATTCTGCATTTCGATTGTGAATATGAAAGAATCGTTTTTTTTTAAACAAATTTATAGTTTACGGTATTCTCCAGTTTAGATCCGATTTAAGAGAAAGTAGGTAGATATAATCTTTTCTAATTCTGAAGAATATGTTCTCTGCTTTTTATTAATTAAAGATTTAATTACAATGCAAATATTAAATCACGCTTTAAGAGAATGTGTAGAATTCAAGAACCCACATATCAGTGTATCTATACATTTGGCAATACCACCTAAACTCTTGTTGAATAACGAAATCTTAAAAGAAACCAAGGTTTATTTTTTAAATTTTTATCGGACTTGCATTTCAATGTCGTGCTACAATTCTAGCCTCAGTAAATATACAAGATCTGCTATTGTATTTGTTGTCAGCGGCTATTAGTAGATCGGAACGAAATAGCCTTTTTAAAATAATGATCAATAACAGGCCGGCCTCTAAAGGGGCGTTTCACATTTTCATGTAGTCAGTGAACAGTCGAGGCGCGGCCGTGAATGATGTCATACTGTCTGTTCACACGTGTGAATATAAAACCTACGTTTAAGAAGCTTTATACTTGTGATTATTAAAGAGTTTTCGTCTTTATTTGTCATTGTATGCTCTGTGTCTCTAAGGTCAAATTACTGTGATGCGTACATTAATACAGCCTACAATACATACAAACGTCACATCTCGCCTGTAATCCCCGAAGTGGTAGGCAGAGGAGTTTAGAACACTCCCACGTTTCACCAGTTACGTTTACGTCCCATCGTGGAGTGTGTGAGCCTATTGCCATACCGGACACAAATCCGGACTCCGAGCCACCACTAGAATTTCTAATTAGAAAAATCCAACAGTATCCAACCCGGGATTAGATCCCAGGACCTCTCTATCCGAAGTCGCGTTTGCAATCAACACGACCAACGAGGCAGACAATCATGTAATATTTACAATCATATTTAAATTATTGATATGCCTTTATACTTGTGCAATTTTTAATTTGTATATACATATAAAGATAAATAATGGGTATATGTGAAAATTTTAAAACGTGACTAAATCAGCGGTGGCGGTCAACGAAAGTTGTCTTGCAGGAACCACATCGATTTCACCAGTGCTGATCTCTCAATCACTACACACGTCTGTTGATCTACATGTATAATATATAATGTACTTAGTATTATGTAATCAATATGTATACTTGTAGTTGTATGGCAATAGGCTCACAGCTTACTCCGTGGGACGTATAACATATCTTGTGAAATTGAAGTATTACACTTCTCTGCCTATCCTTTTGGAGACGTACGGGTGTGTTGATATAGATGAAGCACGTCAGGACTGTAAGGATAGAGATATTTGGTAGTCGCTGCTCTCTCTCTATCTAGGTACCCCGTAAGATCCTGGCGTGATGATATATAATATACGTTGTTAATATATTTACCGTTCATTCCAACGTACGATTTCGTTTTCACCATAATATTACGCAGTAATCACAAAAGACATCGATATACTTCAAAACAAAATATTTTCGTTACTAAACATACGAGTGTTAAAAGAATAAGACGGATCTATTAAAAAGTTCACTGTTCATGTTGAGAAGTTTTGGGTCTAGTCGATTCAGTTAATATCCGTTATGTCGTTTTTTGCAATTGTAAAATTAACAAAGAGTTCTTGTAAACGTGCGAAGGTGAAAGAACCTTTGAAGGTGAACGAATTTTTACATCGTCTATAAGAAATACTATTATTATTACATTACGTGTACGAGACAAATGTGTATAGCATAATACTGTTAGTCTTCTGGCAGATATTATTATAATCAGAATGAATTAAGTCCAGCATTAGAGTTTTATCGTATTTATTAATGACTGCCTCGATGGTCGAGTGGTTGCGACCGCGATTGCCGATCGAGGGGTCCTGGGTACAAGTCCCGGGTCCATTATTGGATTTTACTAACCAGAATTTCCATTTAACATTTCTAGTGGTGGGACGCTGACGTAACTGGTGTAACGTGGGAGTATACTGCACTCCTCTGTTTACCTTTTTGGGGATTAAAGCGTGATTACGTTTATATTATATAACTTTCAATATTAAGTAGAGATATTACGTAAACACGCAATTGTGTATTTTATTTAATGGTTAATTAATAACATCAAAATATATGATATAATTAGACACTGGCTTAGGACAACTCCCACACAGCCATCTGAACCAAAACCAGAGAGAGCCTGTTATGGTGAACAGACAACTAATGAACATAAATGACATAAACATTTTTCTAAATATCTATATACTCATATAGATAATGTAACTCTTGTGCACTATAATGTTTAAATTAACAGCAAATAAAGCTTATTATTGATGTTAAACATCGGTTAAAACCAGCATCAAGCCTAATTCAAGCAATTCTATACGTATTGCAGTTCTGTATTTATCCAATCTATCAAAAATCTCTATTAATAGCTGGCAAGGGTGTTACATGTTACGTCCGACACCGGATATGCGATTGTGGCCTCTATCGCGTTGGCGTGTAGAGGTTTTATGCGTTTATTAATTGCGTTTGTCAGTCTGTAACGGTGTATTCGACCGGCTATTCCAGTTCATCTCGTTTACCGCTAACTCTGCGATATATTTCTTTTATATATAAATCTATATAAAGTTATTAATTCGCTCGCTACCACGCGTTGTATTATATAAATACGTGTATAGTCTTAAGACCATATTAATATGACTCGAGAAGTTTTACTTAAGATACTTTTGTTCGGTGCTCTCTACTCAACCTATAAGATACCTGGCGTAATGATATAACAATAATAATTATACTTGAGGTAATATTTGTAATATGTATTTCAAAACTAAAACGTTATTGGTGATACGTGGTAGTGTACTACACTTCTCTGCTTGCCTCTTCGGGAATTACACGCATGATGTTAGGTTTTTTTTATCTATTTCAAATGTTTTTCATACATACTACTCCTTTAAGAGGATGAAACGAAGCATAATCAAAATGCAAATAAAGCACGTTTGCCTTGAAATATATATGTACGTCTGCGTGAAACACTGCCACTGTAACTGAATATGATAATAAGATGACAATTAAAGTATGGTCTCACTTTAATTATTATTCTTTGTGGTAATAAATAAGTACGACGCAGTAGAACTAACGCGTTACATTAAAGCATGGTCATGTAAATGTTGTGGCTGCATACAGTATTGGAAGAGAAATGTATTTTGAATTGTTGTAATGAGTCACTCGTTCCACACAGTCTCGTGCGTGTCCAGTTTTTCCCGGTTAGGTAAAAATAATTACATATTTGGATAACAGTGCACACGTTTTCAAACGTTAGTAAATTGATGATTTAGTCACTTCAGCGAGGCCGTTGTCCCAGATAGTGGATGCAACAATAGTTATGTAAAAACGCTCTAATGCCCAATAAGATTGCTTCTGTGTTAGTGGCTTTTTTGTCTGTCAGAATCATGAACCACGACCCAAGACGTATCGTTGACTTTATTCATTGGCGCGTGATTCGTTTTCTTAACAATAAACAAAAAGAAATCGAGCTTTTATGTCAAATCGTTGGCCAACAAATAGTATTGTTAAACATATATAACTATAGGTTAAACATATATAACTAAATGTTGTTAAATAATAATAATAGTTTGTGGTGACAAAAATCTAAAATTGTATGAAATCTTGGGAACTATAAAAATATTGTCGTATAATAATCGTCGTATGAAATATAAGTAATGAAAATTTTGCAGCTCTATAAAAAGATGTGACAAAGTATCTCTCCTGTATTATTAATGTTAATGTTTAACGGAAATAACTTAAAGTGAACAAAAGTGCCAATACAATGTCAAAAATGAGTGTGACCACTGTTACTTCGACAGCTATCAACGTCGAAGAAGTCGGTAAGTTTGATGATATAATAAAATTTAATGAAGATTTGTACACACTATATTTTGTATAATATGCTGTAGGAACTAGTAATATTACTAACATAAATACGAACGCAAATGGCGCACTTGACCTGATCAGTATGAGCCCGGTCCGCCCACAATACAAGTCCTAACTAACCCAAGACGCACACAATATTAGCACGTCAGCGCTCCTTCCACACCGCCTCGCTAACATTACAATTTGCATTAAGTATCTAATATGACAAACAGTTTCATAAATATTCACACAAAACTTTCCATATATCCATACTCGTAAAGTATTCAGCTTTGAGTCATCACGAAAATAACCATTAAGTCGCTTTTGCTCGGCATTTTGAACATTTCTGTTTCTCTTTTCAATACTCTCTTTAAAAGGAGCGGTCAATATAAATTAGTATTCTTAGTATCTACTGCGAGACTGTTCACCCCGAGGATTGGAGTGTCGAAAAGTACCCAGGATATACACTTGGCATGTGACAGAAACTCAAGCCATTTAAATTCACTATGACAGGACGTTACTTTAGAAACGAATATATTAGTTCCAAAATTAGCTGTCTCGTTTTTGTTAGTGGGTCAAGCTAGAACTACCGGGCTACCGATTTTTCTATGCGAGCCTTTGTTCTGATCGTTAACCACGTCTGCGATGTTGCAACTCCAGAACTGCAGTCGCTTGCGCAACCAACGCAGGCCGCTGCGTTCGGATCGCGTGGATTGACGACGGACTGCGTTGGCACATGCAAATATCTTTGACCGAAGCGAGCCAGTTTTTGCTATCTCGCTTCCAACCGTTTAAAGTAAATTAATTTACCATCATCATGTTACATAACTTCCTTCAGTGCTTCTAAGTTTTTCCCGTCCCCGTCATTAAGTACATCTCGTATTATATCACGATCTGATTCTGTATCACGACCGCGTTTCCCTTTACAAATCAATTTGCTGTTACAGCTTACGTAAGAGCTAATTTAAGGTAGTAAATAGATATTTTTTTAATTGCCTTTTATCTTCGTTTTAAAGATTCGGAACCTCGGACGCCGCGAGTCTCTTACGTGACTCGATTTGTTACGAAATTAATAATTTCACTGGCGTATCCGCTTAGTTCCTGTTTAGAATGTTTTAATACGCCGGTAACGAATTTTAATCGGCTTGTAAAAATGTTTACCGAGGATTATGATGCAATTGTTTGAGTATTTATTACAAAGTTAATTAAAATAATTTTAATGCATCACACAGTAGCTATTTGCTTGGTGATAGCGTTGTTGAGCGGTGATACATAATACAATAAAATTATTTTTTCATACGTAGAAGGAGCTAGCACTTGCACACACTTGCACTTATTTACAGATCGATTTGTTATTATTATTATGTATGCGCACGGAACCGTGGCATACCTGGTACAAAATAAAACGACCCTGTGTACAAAATATCGTAATATTTTGTGCACATTTGCTCGTTGCGAAAAATAGAATTGCCCATTAGCGTGTTGCCAACACAGCCAGTTAACATAACCTTATCGTGTAGTAGAACGGTCTTGAACTCAAATTCATTTCCATCATTATCAATGGCAGCTTGGCGTTGGCAATAATTGACGCGATAACCTCTCTGTTAAACAGCGAACATAGCAACGCTTACGCTGTTCCTAGTCGCTTGAATTATGTGCTAATGTGAAACGCTTTTACTTATTAGACTGTTGAATTTATAACGAATTTGGTTCCATATCGGGGTGACGTCATCGATCGGTGTAACGAACGGCAATTAGGTTTTGCGTGGAATACATTATTCGCTTCTATTGCACACGTTGTCGATCGCGCGTCAGTTTTGTCTCCGCGACAAATCTACGAGGAAACTCAACGGCTTGTTCGATTGGAACTATATCGGGTTCACCTTGCGTTTGTTACAGTGTTTCTATGTACTACCCGTATCGTGCAGTGTTTATTACCTACTACTCTTTCTACATCGCGCCAGTGGCAGTTTCATTCGTGACAGAGTCCATTTTTGCTCTTCGATTTTCCATATGATAATTTGCGCTTCAGTTAACGTGACTTTACCTTCTGTCATTACTTGTATTTGCAATAATACCGCGTGCAATGTAATCGATGTCTTGCAGTTAGCGAGCAGTGAGTCCACCTACTGAATCTCCGTAGCGAATCGGTAAATTTCCGTTGGCTCTAGGATGTGCGGGTTAAATTGAATTGGTCTTTACCACCTCGTGATAAAGATAGCCCGGAGGTTATTCGGTAGTGTGACGCGTGGGCCGGTGCAGTTTTGACCTTGCCGCCTCGTCGACTCCCGCGCACTATCGAGTTGACAGTGCCGTAATGGATTGGAACTACCGTCCCCCGTACCCAGGTACCGTGTGAATATCATTCCGATAATAAAAATCATTCTGAATTATAAATTTATTTCAATATAAGAAAGTAGACTCCCATTGAAGGTTGAATATTGTTTTATTGTTGTTACAATTAAATATGATTGCACAAGTACAATGTCATTCGTTGTTACATGAACATCAAATTTATAAATTTTAATATCATCATTTCAAATTTCAATTCAAAATCATCATCATTTCAAAATCATGCAATGTAACACTGATAATTGCGTTTATATTGCATTTTATACTCTTTGTTAACTTTTAATGCGGTTCGCAATAAATTTAACCCCAGATAAATTTCGACTCAACGGAGCCACTTTCAAATTGTCACCGCATAAACAATGACTGTCATCAGCTCCACCACACATAACTTATACGATTCGTTTGCTTTCACCGACCATGCGTGTCGTGGCGTAATCGAGCGCCCGTTCCCCTATTTGGCATTAAAAATTTTATTCTCGAAAGCCAAAAGAACACAAAGATGCTTCGAACACCAATCCCACGTTTTCCAACATTCGCGTGATTTTGCGCAAACGAGCTCAACTTTTTCTCGAGATCATCCATTTTTGTGTTCCCGCGATTTCAATTTGCATTTGAATTTGAATTAAGCTCTTCTTATTGCAATCTTAATGATTTCTTCGTATCTTCGTTACATTAATTACACATTGTTCTATGCACACCACCTCACGTAACCGTTCCAATTAATTTGCATTCGTTACATAACACTTTTCTCTGCTCGTCACATACATACATTGAACATTTCGAATGCGCAATATCAAATGCGTTTGGAACAATATTCCTTTGTCTGTGCCAAATGTGTTACGTAATAGCACTGGCATCGGACATGCAAAATTAAAAATATATCTCTTCGGATTAGACGACTTAGTCTATGTGTTTTCTTGGGAGTGATTTATTATTCGGGAGATTTACATTCCATTTTACGTATAGGTCACTTTGATTATACCTACTCCCATACAACTAGCAGTTTAAATTCGATATTAATAAATCCGTTTGGTTGACGAATTACATTCGTCATTTCCCTTCTTTGTCCCCAATTGATTTGTTGTCGGCGCGACATATTTATCTCTCTTCCGTTCCTGCCTATCTGTTATCATCACAAGTACAAACCACGTTCGAAAAGTTTACATTCATTTATGTTATTATTATTGAAAATGTTATTATTGAAATGTTTTTCATAAGTATTGTCCGAGATTTTCTCTTATGATATTCATAAGTTGAGAAACTGTAAAGCGATCAAAGACAATCATATAGTCATTGTGCTCTGATTCCAATGAAGTTAAACTTTCTAATGTAGATGTAATTATTATGAAATAAATTAACTTACTTAGTGCTCATGCTTACTTACATATACGCAACCAGATTGGATAAACCTGATGGGACCAGTAATATTCCGTCGGAAGACGAACATCTATATACCGTGGAACATAAATTGGTTTCCTCCGGATCGCAAATTGCTCATTCGGTAGCCAGTTGAGTCTTGTTTTATAAGTCTTGTGTTACCTCTGAAGTAACTAACTTATGCACTAAAGTAATAGTGAAACTGATGTTGATGATTTCTGTATGCTAATCAAACTACTTGTATAGCGTGTACAAGACATTTTGATTGGCGTATTATGTAATATTAATTTATACAGTGTGAATAATTTGTTATACAACAAAGTGTAATAATGAATAATTTATTGGTGACAAAATTTGTCATCGATTTATGTATCGGACTTATTTATGTTCACTAAGCGTGACTTGTGACGTAATAAAAAGTTTGGATTTGAGTTGAAATTTAATGCCTTCATATTGTTTAATACTTAGGATTCTTTTCTTAGTTTTCTTGGCCAACAAATCCTATTATAGCCTCTACATAACTAACAAACGTCATTCAGCCGTCCGTTAGGTAAAAGTTAAGCAGTTAGATATGGTCATGAGTAATATTCACAACACACACACACACAAACGGTGAATTATGATGAAATGGCACTCGATAAAAATCGCGGATAGTAGCCAGACGGTGTTGAGTGACGGGCGATGCATACGTAGCGCTGAGATGAAAGCCGACGGAGCGAACATCTGGACATTCGCGAAACGGCAAGTGCATTGACACCAGACGGGGATCAGCCGGATTATTGTGCATCAAAGGCAAGTTCATGGACCCAGTGACATTTACCACTCTATTTTAACCCCGCAGTCCGCTCCGTACAAATTTTGTCGCTATCACATTGATTTATGGACGTTTTACGACAATGCTCAGGCGAAGTCGCGTTTTCTTGCCAACGCTACTTCCTCCCTTGTCTGTGTGACGACTAGATCAGTTATATGTTGTACTCATAAAAACTGCTCTAACTACACAGCTGTATGTATAAAAGAGCAGTTCGTTATTCATTACTTTAACAACATTATGGACTATTTAGAAAAATGACTATATGCTTGAACTTTGTGTGAATTCTAACGTTATTAAAAATCATCGTGATGTAAGATAGTAAACGTAACATCACTTCAATAATCCAGGAGAGGTATTCAAAGTAGTGTACTCTGCCTACCTCTTCGGGGATTACAGGCGTTTTGTTACGTGAGATTAACTCTAGGGTTAGGTGCGTAGAGTATGTGTACATGCGAAACGATATTTGTAATCAAGACTCGCACAACGCGCCACTTCGCTTCCTCCAACAAATAAATTATTGCAGTCAGGAATGCATTTGTTATCTCGTACCGATTACCTTGGGGATAAGTTTCAAATGCAACTACTTCGATGTGCACTCTATCTGCATAATAATGCAACCAATTCAATTCAAAGTACACAAGTACAAATCAATTCAAAGTCTCACCATCCGTAATATATCATGTTGTCGTTAATGGATAAATTGTATTGTTAATGGATAATAAATACTTATGTCTACGTATTAATGCGTGAAGAGAAATCTTTGTATTTATTCATATTTAAGAATATCAAAGGCTCGGAGTAGTGTGAGATCTGGTACGGTCTAAACTTATACAAGATAGAAGTTAAAACGCTATTATTGATGTATAATGTGTTAAAAATACTTTAAATTAAATTAAATATTGTCAATGTCAAACACAATTTTCAGTGTTCAAACATTAGCACAGAGTAGAGATTTCGAGAGGTATCCTCTTTAAATAACAGGCACAATGACGGTTAAAGTTTAATTTTATATTTTTAGTGAAATTGACCCCTGCTCAGCGTATTTTTTTTAGGAAAATCTTTTCATTTCGTGGTGTCCAACGGTATCGTTTCGAATATACGTCGACTGTTACATTTTTATTTATAATGAGAAATCAATATGAGAATATCGTAAACCGTTATATACGCTCGTTCCCCTAGGAACCGGTTGCGATGGTCGCCTTCCTGTCGTGATCGTATCGAGCGGTTTCCTTGCGATTTCCTGGAGTG